>JAVCKV010567010.1:0-10392 GCA_032274145.1 Herpochondria borealis | reverse complement strand
CAAATGTAGGACAAGCTGTGAATGTGGCGGGAACGCCTCAAGATCGCGCTGCTCGATGGATCATTGAGGAAGATCCAATGCAGCTTTCTATGGACTCTGATTTCCTTGTACAACGTTACCTTTTGGCAGTATTTTACTTCTCTACCACTAACAATGGCGAGAACCCTTGGCGTTCGTGCAACCCTCTCGGTCCGGATAGTGACGAAACGGAGTGTGATTTCTTGTCAGCACCCAATCAAAGAAAGCTCTCACCAGTACACAATCGAAGACGGTTTTCACCTCTGACTTCTTTTTTTGGTCTCGATTATAGAGTTCGCGACAGAAGAAGCACATACGCTTCTGTGCCTTCAAATCGATGGCTCAGTGCTACCCATGAATGCGAATGGGCAGGAGTCCTGTGCGGCGATCTTCTTGTCGTACGCGCTCTCGAGCTTAGTAAGTGCACTGGGATTGGAAGCCATTCTCGTTGCGTAGCATCACGATGAAACTAACCCTGACGCCCAATGCTACAGCAGGGCAGAATTTTACGGGAACCTTACCAACGGTACTCTCTGCCTTTGATGTTCTACAATCAATCAACCTGGCTTACAACGAATTCACTGGCACTCTACCTAGCGAATACGCAAGAATGCGTCACTTGCTGAATCTCGACGTGCACGGAAATAATCTGAGTGGTGAAATCCCTAATGTGTATTTCCAAGCAACATCGCTGCAGAACCTGAATTTTGGCGACAACATGTTCAGCGGTACACTGAATACAGAAGTTGGCCAATTGACCAACTTGAAGGGTTTCCACAGCTATCAAAACATGTTTACAGGAACGTTCCCCGGGGAGCTTGCCAAATTGCGTTTTCTCTTGTTCAGCAGAAACCATGAGAACAAATTTGAAGGAACCATTCCGACTGTTCTTGGTGAGCTCACTTTGTTGCGGGAACTTTGGATGAACGGAAATAACTTCGTTGGAACCCTTCCTTCGGAAATTGGTCGCTTGAATGACATGGTGGACCTGTGCTTCCACGAAAACAAGCTCACAGGAACCATCCCTGACGAATTTTTCCATCTCGCCTTCATGTTCCACTGTGATCTCTCTGGGAACTACCTCACTGGAACTCTCAGTACTTTGGTTGGCCATTTGGTGGAAATGGAGAAGCTCCGAGTCTCTCGCAACAAACTCACTGGAACAATCCCTACTGAAATAGCGCTCATGGCACAACTTCAAGTGGGCTGGTTCCACTCGAACGACATGGTTGGAACTGTGCCAATCGAAGTGTGTAGCCTCAGGCCTAGCCCCCTCCTGATGTTGCTGGCGGACTGTCATCCAGAAGGAAATGCACCAAACGAATGTGAATGCTGTTCGGCATGCTGCAACAGAGAGACTGGGGTTTGTCAATTTTCTTGACGATTGATGCCAATCGTATTCTATAGATATATCTATCTTTTCATGTGTGTCAGTGGTGTTTCCAATGAGTTGATCATCTGATACTTTTATGTTTTGCCATGATTGCCATCTTCGATGAAATATTAAAAAAAGGGAGCTGAATCAACATTGATTGCTGAAAACTACGTCGGAGCGGATGTATCAGCGCAACGGACATTATTCAAACAGAACATCGGTCGTGAGCAAGTGGGAACTTCTTCAATCAAAGCATTACGCTCGAGATCGGAAAGATCGAGAGTGCCTACGCAAGTTATCCAAACAAGCGGCGGCCACACGGCTAGGAAGTTATACCCTAACTTAGAGCCAACTCCTTCTTCTCTGTGAGTTCCTTATGTCTGCGTGGTATTCGTTCACTGCATTCGTCTTTGTAAGACAAGGGATGCACCGCAGTATCACTTTGCCACAACTTCCCGGTGTACGAGACGGTTCGATTCCAGGGCAAGTCAGCATCCTTTTGATGAAGAAAGTAGGCGTCATTGTCACATCGTTGAATGCTGTCGCCCCCGTACAGTTTCGGGAAAAATGCAGCTCTCCAGCAATTGCGTTCTGGTGAGCATCGTAGCTCCGAATAATCCGAAACCGAGGACTCGTTCACGGGAACTAGCATGCCCAGGGCTTGGGCCCAAAAGACCTGATCGGTCCAGCGATACTTAAAGAAGCCATCACGATGCTCTGACAGATATCGGCCAAGCTCGCGTATCCGCGGTTGAGTCCAAAAGTCAACCCTCATCATGATGAAATTGGTATACCAGTGATCACGGTCAACATTCAATAGGGGGTATTCTGTATCACAGTATTGAACGTCATCCGTTTTTTTCACGAACCCTTCAACAGCATTGACGATGTTGTCCGCGCATGATCTGCCCATTTCAGGTGGCATTTCAGCTGTATGAGCAAACAAGGAATTTCGTGTCTGCAAGTCATGTAGCAGGTTCCACTCGACAGTCTTGACAAAGTACACGTCCAAGTCCAACTTGATAACCCAATGGTAATCCTGAACAATTGTAAGGTGCAACAATTCATCCGAATACCATCGCGTACTTTGAATATAAGATTTCGGGGAGTTGCAGTTCTCCGGCTCAATCTTCTGCTCCAGAATGGTCATGTTGTTTTGGATGTACAGAGGCCACTGCAGATCGGTCTGCGCAAGAAAGATGGAGACGCGATCATCCCAACGATACTCAGTGGTTAACAGAGCTGAGCCATCGAGATTGTGCCATGTCTTCGTAGCGTTGTGCTCCGCTAGCGTCAAGTTCAAACATGCGCTGATGTATTCAAAAGATAATCGATCACGAAAGTGATCTCCAGCAACGAGCAATAACATGTCCCACTGTTGAGGCCCCAGCAAATGTGTCAATTGCGACGGTATCGCATTGCACACCTTCTTTTGCAAAGTCTGCGCGTACGTTTCGTCGTCAGGAGTGAGAATGAGCGTAACGACCAATCCCCTCGGATTAGTATGAAGCTGTCGAGGCCATGTTTGGCACGTCGATGGTTTCTGCGTATCGGCTCGTATTGGTTGCTTTGTAGGGGATGGAAGCTGCTTTGTAACTGCTGCCTTTTGACCTCCTTGTTGCATATTCTTTTCCTCCTGCACTTCTCTTCGCTTACGTTCCAGTACTTCGCTGCACTCATCTTTGTAAGACAGGGGATGCACCTCAGTATTGCTCTTCCACAGCGGTCCCGTATGCGTCACGGTTCGATTCCATTTGAACTTCTCACCCTTGTGGTGAATAAAGTAGGCATTGTTATCGCAACGAGAATAGCTGGTGATCCCATAGAGGTCATTGGCAAACACAGCTCTCCAGCAGTTGCGTTCTACGGAACATCGCAATTCTGAATAATCTGTCACAGAACCCTTGTGGGGGACCAACATGCCTAGAGCTTGTGCCCAAAAGATCTGGTCGGTCCAGCGATACTTGAAGAAGCCTTCTCGGTACTCCGACAGGTATCGACCAAGTTCCCGTACCCGTGGTTGCGTCCAAAAGTCGACGCGCAACATGATGAAATTGGTATACCAGAAGTCCCGATCGACCCTCAAGAGTTTGCGTTCTTTGTCGCAGAATCCCATCGACTGATTTGTGGTAAAGTCCTTTACTGCATGAACAATGTTGTCCGCACAGGATCTTCCCAAATTGGGAGGCATTTCGGCAGTGTGACCGAACAAGGAATTGCGGGTTTGTAGGTCGTGGAGTAGGCTCCACTCGACCGTCCTGACAAAGTACAAGTCGAGGTCCAACTTGATGGCCCACTGATACTCTTGCAAGATGGCCAAGTGCAAAAGCTCGTTCGAATACCATCGCGTGCCTTGAATATACGACTTGGGGGCATTGCAATTCGCTGGTTCAATCTTCTGCTCCAGGATGCTCATATCATCTTGGATATATTGCGGCCACTGAGGGTGTGCGAGCGAGAGAAACACAGATACGCGGTCATTCCATCGATATTCAGTTGTTGTCAGATTGCTTCCATCAAGGTTCTGCCACACCCTTGTAGGGTTATTCTCTACTTTGGTGAGGTTCAAACAAGAACTCATGCGTTCAAAGGATAGGACGTCGTGAAAGTGATTTCCGGCAACAAGAAGCAGCATATCCCACTTTTGAGGTCCCAGGAGATGAGTTAGTTGAGAGGGTATCGAATTGCACACGATGGTCTTGACACTGTGGAGGTACCCGGGATCATCTGGTGTGAGAATCAGAGTGACCACCAGCCCCCTAGGACTTTCATACTCTTGACGAGGCCATGATTGACAAGTGGGTGTACTCCACTTAAAGACTTGCTCGTCTGGGTGGTGTAATCGGGCAGGCGCCAAGTCTTGCGGCGCGTTTAGCATACCCTCCTCCTTCTTCTCCTTGAACTTACGGGGTATTCGTTCTCTGCATTCGTCCTTATAGGCTAGAGGATGAACTTTCACGTCGCTCTGCCACAGGTCTCCAGTGTGAGAGAGGGTTCGATTCCAGGGAAAGCTCGGATCCTTGTGATGAACAAAGTAGGCATCATTGTCACATCGTTGATTGCTGTCATCACCGTACAGTTTCAGGAAAAATGAGGCCCTCCAACAATTTCGTTCTGGGGAACATCGCAGCTCTGAATAGTCAGTAACGGTGGAGTCGTCCACAGGAACTAGCATGCCCATAGCTTGGGCCCAAAAGACTTGATCGGTCCAACGGTATTTGAAGAAGCCAGCACGATACTCCGAGAGATACCGACCAAGCTCGCGCACCCGTGGTTGCGTCCAAAAGTCAACCCGCATCATGATAAAGTTGGTATACCAGTGATCTCGACTGAAACGCAACAGGGGGTGCTGAGTATCGCAGAAACCAATCGATTGTTGGGTGGTGAATTCCTTTACCGCGTGTACAATGTTGTCCGCACACTCTAGACCCATGTCTGGAGGCAATTCAGCTGCATGAGCAAACAAGGAATTACGTGTTTGCAAATCATGGAGCAGGCTCCACTCGACAGTCTTGACAAAGTACACGTCAAGATCCATCTTGATGACCCAATGGTAGTTTTGGAGGATGGCTAGATGCAACATTTCGTTTGAGTACCATCGTGTTCCTTGTATGTAGGACTTCGGAGAGTTGCAGTTCTCCGGTTCGATTTTCTGCTCCAAAATGGTCATGTTGTTTTGGATGTATTTGGGCCACTGTAACTCTACTTGCCCGAGAAAGACAGATACACGATTGTTCCATCGATATTCTGTTGTGGTGACTTCGGAGCCATCCAAATTGTTCCAATTTTTCGTGGCACTACCCTCGTCTGCTACCAGCGTTAGATTGAGGCATTGTTGAATGTTCGCAAAGGATAGTAGCTCCTGATCTCCCACCGCAACCAGTAACAACATGTCCCACTGTTGAGGCCCCAGAAGATGCGTCAATTGTGATGGTATGGCGTTGCAGACCATTCTCTGCAAAGTCTGCAAGTAGTCCTTGTCGTCTGAAGCATGAGCGAGCGTTACGACCAAGCCCTTGGGGGTTGCATGGCGTTGTTGAGGCCACGACTGGCACTTTTCCAAAGAGGAGTCCTCTGGGCTTGAAACTGCCAGTTGCTGCCCGTACTGTTCTTGCGATCCTTGGCGCAGCAGTATGCGACGTCTGTCACCAAAGGATGAAAGGCTCGAGAGTAGATGCAAAGCCACAGAGGAAGGAGCTATTTCAGCTTCGAGATAGCATATTTGAAGGATTTGAAAGGCCACAACAAGCACAAGCGCCACCCATCCCAGCCTCAAGCAAGAGAACCTTGTCCTGCCTCTCTTGGTGGAGGTTGTCGACATCATCACCATTGTGAGGAGTATGACTCTAAGTTGTGATAATTTAATGCTTTGGTTGAGTATGCCTCAAGAAACAGAAGTATGACCCTCGGTTTTAATTCGACAAATTGGGCGTAGCCCGTACGTAGACACACCCGCGATGCCAACCAATAGATGTTTCACAATTCAGTCTTTGAATCACATTGCGTGCTAAGTAACAAACGTGATCGAGCGGGTTGACATTGACAGCGGTGTGCTGCCACAGAACATTAGCAAACAGAAACATTGCCAACGATGATTCAAAAGCCCATCGTCACTCAAAGATCACACCGCATATGCAGGTACTCCGAGTAGATGATACGTGTAGGTTGCCCACATGCTCCTGCGGTTAGGGGGTTCTCCAGTGAGGTTGGCTCTATTGTTGGCTAGTTGTCCTTCCCTTTCTGCTTTGTTTGCTACTGTATATGTGCCTCTGATCTGGGGGCCATAGCTCTTAGCTGTACAGTTGCTCATAGGGCGTGAGACGTGTCCATTGCGGTGGATGAACCAGTGAAATCATGATGTGGACATAGAAGAAGGTAGACTACTAGGCTGCTACACGTGTACTTGCCAACCCCATATATGCGCGGGCATGCAGTCACGAACCATCTCCACAGGAGTGAGATAGGCCAGACGGTTTGGAGGAGAGCAGTCACGAAACCAGCAAACGAAGCCAGCCCAGCTCAAACATCACATTCCTCGAATAATGATCTTCATCGAGCACCCCAGCTAGCTAGCAGCGTCCACGCCGATTTTTGCCGACAGAACCATTTCTCGCATGACAAAGCGTTGTCCTTCGCACCATGATCTTGGCTCCCAGCACCCCCACCATCCCACCAAAAAGGCTACAACAGCAAAGCACCTGGGTTGCCAGTGCTGGGAGAACCACAGCCGCTCTGGATCCTACTTTTTAGAGATCGCGAAAGTTGCGTGGGTCCCTCTGAATTGCCCTCAAAATGGAAAGTATTAGTGTAGGTACGTGCGTGTACATTTCTCGTTCTTCGAGGGTTCTGGTACTTGTTCTTGGAGATTGGTGGAGAATAATGCCTCCTGACTTCTTCGCGAATGACTGCTTCCAGATACACCTATGATTTGCTCCATAGTAGAGCGTCGAGAGAGACAGGAGGTACACGGGTAGTAGTAGGGCACAGCTGTCAGATCAACGTTTGAAAACCGACAAACAGGAGACTCCCGAGAACACCCGAAAGACTTTCTTCAGACAGCTCGTGTTTCTAGTTCGTTCTGGCTTGATTCAGTTTGTCATGAGATCTTGAGGCATGCACCCTCCTCGATGTTAGCAGTGTACGCTCGAGGTACAGTATGAGCGCTCTTGCTTGCGCGCGGAGACCTGTGGAATGAATCGTCGTTTTCGAGCCTGAAAGTTGCCAAATTGGGAGGATTGAAGAGAAAGTAGAAGGATTTCTTCAAACAGTCTAAGTATCTGTCAAGAAGAATGGTTGAATCAACGCCAACGGACGGTTGATCCTAAGTAAATAACCGTTTTCCGCCAAACTTCACACTCCGAAATGGCTTTAACTGTAAAGACGTTAAAAATATGGATAGATAATTGAAATACATCGATGAATACAAAAGATACGTCAAGTAGTATTCATGATCAAATCGATGCCGATTTTGGCATTTTTCCGCCACGTTTTGAGACAAATGAGAAATTTGGGGTGGGGCACCGCGCAAGGACCAAGACTTCAACGGCTGCATTGCTCACACATTCTATCGTTCATTGAAGGACTTGGAGCTGCTTTCGTTCTTGCAATCTTTTTCCAGTCAATCTCCTCCCCCCACAACCAAGCATCAGTTGCTGAATCGTTGTACATCTCTTTCGAGCTTGAATAGCACCCACTCTAGAATGTTGAAACGAGCCAAAGTAAAGCTGTCAAATGCGGCTGATAGAGTTAAGTCACAGTTGGAAGTCACAAAGCCTGCAACGAAAGACTATCGTGGTTTTGATACCTCCATCACACACTCTTTTCTCGACAAACGACATCGTCAAACTGATGCATGCTCCTTGGCATGTTGTGGAATGCTCCAGTCTGACCGCGATCGCTATCTGTTGACAGGGATTCGTCCTCCATCCTGGATTCGACGATTCTTTGTGCATTTCATGACACCCCTAATGCTCTTTCTAGTAGCATGTTGGGGAGCGACTCATATATCAAATGCTTACTTGAATCAATTGTTGAGTACCATGTTGGTAGTCTTTTTGATTCTACTCATGGTGATGCAACTCTGTTGCAAAGCTCGCTGGAAGAAGGTTCTGGTTCGCAAAGAAGTCTTGTGGCGCAAGTATCAGTTCAGTTCTCCCGATTCCTCCATGCCATCTCCCGATCAAGAAGACGATGATTACGAGCATACAAAGCTCTATCTACAAGGTCAATCCTATTGGGATTTGCAGTGTGCACATGCTGTGATTGGATGCTATCGCAATGATTACGACGCAGCAGACCAAGAAGAACCAAAGGACATTTGTGCTTGGTTGTTTCGACTCTACACCAAGTCTTGCTTTGGATGTTGTGGCTTTCAACTTCAAGTCTGTGGTGTCTGTGCCTTGGCGCAAGAAGCACGTGAACTGGAACTCATGGTCCCTTCCGATCGACGTCGTCGCATGGACTATGTCACAATGGAGAATTCGTTGGACTACTATGCTGAGGTACTCCAGGCATTGCAACAGAGTACCACTAACTATGCGTGGTGGTCTTGGAACTTGTTGTCACAACTGTCCAAACAGTTGTTGCAACTGTGGGTCATTGCAGTCGTGTCGCTCGTGGTCTTGGCCATTGCGCTGCGCTTTTCTCTCGCGCACGTGTTGATTTTCATTGGCACGTTTGCGCATGCCTGGTTGGTGCTATACTTGGTGCATGGAGTGTGGCATTCACGTACCGTCAGTTTCGACCTTGTCATTAAAGCGTTTACCTGTGGCTTTTTCCTTGTGGTCATTCTCGCCGTGTCCTGGGAAGTTGCGTGCGGCCTCGTCTTTAAGCTCTTTATTGATATTCTAATGGCACTGTCGGGCATATCCATGGCTGTCGACGAGGATGGATACGACATGACAACCTTTGGTGGTTTTGGAGTTGCTGCCGCGACGCGCAAAGAGTATTTGGAAGCATATGGCCAAAATCATCCCTTTGTCTATGCACTCTTGCTGGTGATTCACGCCTTTATTCTAGCTGCATTTTTGGAAGAGCTGGCGAAATACATGGGCTTCAACATGATTTTGGATCATCCTGATTTCTGGACACGGTCCGAGTTGGAGAGTGCCGTCAGTGTTGCCGTCAACAATGCAGCACATAGTGCCAATGATCAGATTGACGAAGACAATTCCATACAGGCTTCTGTTCCGTCGATTGAAGAAGTCACTTCGGATCAAAAGGCCACTGACTATGATATCAAGATGAAGTTGATGGAATTGCCCTTTGCAATGCAAGAAAAGACGATGGAACAAAAGGGAGCCGCCATTACGATTTGCATGGTGGCAATCGCCTTGGGCTTTGCGTGTTGCGAGAATCTTGCCTATGTGTTTGTGTACAATGAAAACTCGCTGAGTGTTGGTAAGTAGTGTATGTATGTTCAAATGCACATGTTGCCTGCGTGTGGTGACGTGCCGTCTGTACACTTGACACTAACAACGTTATACTCCCTCGTTCGATTCTCTCATGAAACTCAAAGAGTTCACTATCCTACTTGTTCGAATGCTCTTCCCACTGCACCCCATTTGTGCTGCCATCCAATCCGTCTACGTGGTTCGTCGTGATGTTGAAAATGATTCACGCGCTACCTTGGGCCGAAGCATCTTGTTGCCCGTCGTACTGATCCACGGCTGCTTCGACTGGATCCTCATGATGGGCGACTTTTTCAATTTTTCACTCACGGCGGTCATTTTGGCTCTGGCAATTGTGTTGACGTCCTGGTATTTCTATCATGTAGAAGCCACGCTGCAGCGACAACGGTTGCAAGGTCGCGACCAACAAATCAATGTCGACCAATCAACGCTCTTGTGAGGAGAAGGCGCAAGGTGTCTAGTACGTATACTCTAGTACTAGAGGGACACAAGAACAAATTTGTTCAATGTCGACTTTTACAACAACAAGTGCCGACCTCCCGCGTCCTCTGCTTTATCATATTGCAATCCTGACCTCCAATGGATTTCTTACTACGATGGCACTTGTCAAGTTTGTCTTGACGGCACTATTACTGCACCAGGCTAGAGTAAAGAGTAACCCAAGTCGTAATAGTGCCTCTCCACATTTGTAACACGAACGCTCGCTGCTCAGGCATTGTCTATTATCAGCTTACTCTAGCTATAGGAGAACATGGATCAATAATTATTGATCCATGTAGGAGACAGGATGCCAATTCTCTCGACGAATTGCACACGTTGATGACGGCTCGCCTTACCCAGTGCGATGCATGCTTCAACATTGCTGCCATCATCTTCTGCTCTCCAGAGTGTGGCGTATCGAAGTCTCCGCTGTACTTAGAACAATGTGGAGTATGTTGCCGAAGACAGTTTAATCGCCCATTGTAAGCTTGGAGAGAGAGAGAGAGCGAGACTTGGGAGCATTCCAAGTTACATACATGGGGGTGGTGGTTATTACGTACCAACCGGAGGCAATGACACAATGCGTGCTCTAGAGGGTCGGTGAAAATC
>JAVCKV010567009.1:0-33540 GCA_032274145.1 Herpochondria borealis | reverse complement strand
AGATAAATTAATCATAGACTGCAAAGCCTATGCTAATTTCAAATCTTGGCTAGATGGCCAATTTAAAGACGCTTACAGATGTCCGTCCAAGCCTGAAACTAAAGGTGCAAAAACTAAAGCACCAGACATGAAGTAACTACTCCGCAATGAAAAATAAACGAATAAGGATTGAAGATATTTAGTGTGCTGCGCTAAGCTGATGCTAAGATTTCGGGCTGATTATTTAAAATGACTTCCGTACTCCTCAGTCATGAGTACCCGCACAGCCTTGATATTTGAAATAATCACCTCGTTATTAGTCTCTTCTTCAGTACTGCTTTGCATTAGTTTTCTAAATCCTGAGGGTAAGTGATTTTGAGGTTGAAGGTAAGGTTTTCGACGAGGTAAGTGTGGATGCCTATTAGCTCGAGTGCTGAGACTTCATCGGTTACTAACGTTCCGTTCTCTTCGATATTGAGGTAAGCATTTTTGAGTAGATCAGCTTTGAAAATTTGGGGAGTTTCCATGGCCCAGAGGTTGTCTCTACAGATGGATTCGATGGCTAGATTTTCTGGGTTTGAGCGTTTGACTGTGTCGGTAATTCTGATGGCAGATGCGGCGGCACCATGTTTCTGAGCGGCTTTTAGCGTGCGTTGAATTTGCTCTTGGCTGATATATGGGCGCGCACCATCGTGGACGGCTATGAATTCAGCTTTATTAGAGACGGCTGCGATACCTCGGGAGACAGAGTCATGTCTATTTTCGCCGCCAGAGGAAAGTTTTAGTTTGCTGTCTTTAATAGCGAGTTCATCAAATCGGACTTGGGTGGAAACGAGGATAACTTCGGATACATCTGCTGACTTGAGAAATGTTTTTATTGAATGCGCTAAAACGGGCTGGCCTTGCAGGTGAGCCATGAGTTTATCAAAGCCCATGCGTTGACTAGTCCCGGCGGCAACGATGATTACTGAAAGCATTTTTTGTTGAAGTGAAAATGGGTTGTTAGAGTGCTTGAATAGAGATTTCGATGCTTTTGCTGGTGGGGGTGTTTGAAATATCAGCGGTGCTATCGATGGGGACTAAGACATTGGCCTCTGGGAAATAAGCGGCGGCTGATCCTAGCGGAATGTCGTAAGGGATGGCTTTGAACCCTTTAGCTGATCTCTCTTGATCTTCACCGCTTTTCCAGTAGCTGGTAATGAGCAGTTCTTGGAGTGGCTTGATGCCACGCTCCTTCATGTCTTCTGGATTTAGAAATACTATCATGCGGTTATTGCCGATGCCTCTGTAACGATCATCGAGTCCGTAGATGGTGGTGTTGTATTGGTCATGGCTACGGAGTGTCTGGAGTGTGAGTCTTCCCGCTGCGGGTTGGAACATGCTGAGCTCTGGTGAGCTGAAGTTAGCCTTCTTATTCTCTGTGTTCCAGATGCGCTGCTTAGGTTCATTCGGTAGATAGAATCCTCCTGGCTTTGCAACGCGAACATTGTAGTCATCGAACCCAGGCACCACGCTTGAGATGTGGTTTCGGATGCGACTGTAGTCTTCAATCATCCATAACCACTTGACGGTATCGGTATCACCAATGGTTGCGTCTGCCATACGGGCTACGATCATTGGTTCAGAAAGCATGAGCTTAGAGTTAGGGGTAAGTTTTCCTTTTGAGCTGTGGACGATACCCATCGAGTTTTCGCAGGTGACGAACTGGGCTCCTGTTTCCTGGGTGTCACGGTCTGAGCGGCCGAGACAGGGGAGGATAAGTCCGGTTTTTCCTGTGACTAGATGAGAGCGGTTGAGCTTAGTGGCGATGTGGCAAGTGAGGTTGGTTTTGCGGAGGGCTTCCTCAGTGTAGTTCGTGTCGGGTGCTGCTTGGAGAAAGTTTCCGCCTAAGGCGATGAATACCTTGAGTTCTTCCTGATGCATGGCGTGGATAGCTTCAACTACATCGTATCCGTGCTTACGCGGGGAATGGAATTTAAAGTGATTTTCAAGTGCTAGATGGAACCACTCAGGAAGCTTCTCAAAGATTCCCATGGTGCGGTCTCCCTGCACATTGGAGTGACCTCGCACTGGGCAGAGGCCTGCTCCTGGTCTGCCTATGGCTCCGATGAGGAGATGGACGTTGACAATTTCGCGAATAATGTCCACGGCATTTTTATGCTGGGTGATGCCCATTGCCCAGCAGGTGATGAGCTTCTTGTCTTTGTCTAAAATAGTATCTGCTAGAGTTTCTATGTCTTCGCGTGTGAGGCCAGAGTCAGAGAGTATGCGCTCCCATGATGTGGCATTAACGGCAGATTTATATTCTTCTGCTCCTGCGGTGTGCTCTGCCATGAACGCTTTGTCTATGACGGTTCCTGGGGTGGATTCCTCGCGGGCAAATATAGATTTAGCGATGCCCCGGAAAATTGCCATGTCGCCGTTGACTTTGACTTGTAAATACTGAGAGGCAAGGGGTGTTGCGCGGTTCATCATTCCGGAGAGTTTCTGCGGATGGGCGAAAGCTAGAAGACCGGCTTCGATGAGTGGATTGATGGCTACTATTTTACCGCCGTTCTCTACACATTTCTCGAGTGATGCGAGCATTCTGGGATGGTTTGTGCCTGGATTTTGCCCTGCGATGATTATTGTGTCTGCTTCATGGAGATCATCTAGTGAGACAGTTCCCTTTCCTATTCCTATAGATGCTCCTAGGCCGCAACCGCTCGACTCGTGGCACATGTTAGAGCAGTCTGGGAGATTATTTGTTCCGTATTGGCGGGCGAAGAGCTGATACATGAATGCTGCTTCATTACTAGCGCGGCCAGAGGTGTAGAATGCGGCTTCGTCTGGGTGGTTGAGAGATTTTAGTTCGGCTGCGATGAGGGCGAAAGCATCATCCCATGAGATAGGCTGGTAGTGGGTGTCACCTTCGGCAGCGCGTAGTACCATGGGGCTAGTGAGGCGGCCTTGCTGGTCATGCCAGTAGTCGCTCTCTGCCTGCATTTGGTCGATGGAATGGGTTCTGAAGAAACGGTCATCGACGATCTTAGTAGTGGCTTCTGAGGCTACGGCTTTGGCTCCATTTTCACAAAACTCGGAGGCTGCGCGGTGATCATCTGGATCAGGCCAAGCGCAGCTTGGGCAGTCGAACCCATCGGTCTGGTTAAGATTAAGCAGAGCCTTAGTTCCTCTAACAGGTCCTGCTGTGCTGAGTATCTGCTTGAGTGATGAAATGACAGCAGGTCTTCCTGCTGCCCATTCTTTAGGCTTACTTACTTTGATTGGCTTATCCTCATTTTGCATACTTGAAGTTTGCACGGGGAAGCCGTATCTGTGAAGAGAATTTTGTAAGCAATTATTGACTACCAGCTGTCAGACTTTCTAGAAGCATTGGCTTCATCGTTGTAGATGTGAAGGTCGATGCGCTTGAATACGTTGATATCAAATTTATTTTCTCCTAGGGCCTGATGGTATGCGGTTAGAGTATTTCCATCGATCGAAATTGGCTTGAGAATGATCCATCCATTATCTTTAAACCAGCATTTGATGTCATGCTCATACATGATAGGTTCTTCTTTTGTTTTTGATCCTGTGAGATCTACTGATCGCATTCTAATGATAGGAACATTAAATGGTGCATAGAGTGTTTCGACCTTCATTATTCCCTTGCGGACTTCACCAATTTTTCCGAGAAGTATATCACCATTTTTGAGTAGGATACGTTCGCCTTCGCCTTTTACGTTAGCAAAGGTTTCAGCATCTACCACACTCGGTATATGACCACTCCATTTCGAAAGGCTGAGGTTTTTTACTCTTACTGGAGTTTTATTACTGCTTATAATATGGAGCGCTTTGCCGAATTTAGATGCTTGGGGCTTAGAGTCAGTGTAGGTGTCTATCTTTACTCCATTTCTGTAGATGTGGAATACGCCTTTTGTTTTACTCATGTAGACGTCGTAACGCGCATGAAGTTCTTTGCTCTTAAACGTGGTACGTCGATTGATACGCAAATTGTTAAATCGAACGTTTTTCCGTCCACGGAGCTCAGATGTGAGGTCTGAGACTCGTCTTCCATCAACATATTTAATTAATGTGCATTTGCCTCTCTGTAGGCTGAGTTTATAGTAGGTGTCAGGTTTACTCTGTTCATGATTTGATGAGAAAAAGTATAGTGTGATGTATTCATCGTCTTTCCATGATAGGTCGAAGCTTATGGATGCTTCATCAGGCATGCCTATGTCTTTGGCTATGTTCCCAGCTTTAGAGTCACTGATAAGTGAGTTATTGTTGTATTTCCAAGCTTGAGTAATACTATTGTTATGCCATTCCTCGATGCTCTTGGGGCCAAGGTAGAGGTAACCTTTCTTAGAGTCTATCTCCATTCTGGTGACAAATTTTTTCAGCACCTTGATTTCTCCCGCGTAGTTTGTCTTAAGGGTGACATGCTTATCATCGATGTCAGAGAAGCTGCCTTTGATGATTCCATGAAGTCCTTTTTGGTTATCGCGGTTGTTGATGACCAGTGTAGTTGCGTCCTCACTTGCATCTACGTCTGCGGTCTTTTTACGGTTGTCTTTGAAGATGACGTTTAGGATCGTCTTAGTAGAAAAGCTGACGGGATCGACGAGGTCTGGACTGTTGATCGATACTTGGTCGTTATTCCAGTCACTGAGTTTTCCCGTGATGGAGTCTCCATTGATGAAATAGATAGTTCCTTTTAATGGTTCATCCACAGGCTTGGCTGCCTCTTGGGATACAGGTGTAGGCAGAGCAGGTGCTACTGCTGCTTCATCTTGCAGGGCGTAAAGTGAGCTAGAGCAAAAGATACAGCCTAGATTGATGAGCGTGAATTTAGTAAGTGATGGGATCATGTTGTGTAAATGGTTATTACTTATCGGTTGCGTCTTTTTCCTCTACAGGTGGCTCGGGTATAATGACTACAGATGCTAGGCATGTCGTAGGGAGTGAAACTTTACCTAGGTAGGGATGTTCTACAGTTAGTTTTCCGTTAGTCATCTGAGAGCTTGAGTATGAGATGATACCCCCTGAGACTAGTTTTAACTGGTATATAGGTTTGCTTAGCATAGGAACTCCCTCTATGGTTTTAAATTCTAAAAGATCAATGGCAGACCCTGGGATGTTAGAGACTGATTTAGCGAATGGGGCTTTGAAATTCAGCCCTGTCTTACCTTCAGTTTCATTCATACTAATGATCTGACCGGTCATGACATTTCCGGATAGGTCAGTCATGAGGTCATGTCTTGTGAGCGCATCAGCTTTTGATTTGATGTCGTCCTGGACCTTGCCGCTCCAGCTTGATACTTTGATGTCAGTAACTTTAGTGAGTATTCCTGGGCGCTGTCGGTTCTTGATGACAATGTAGCTTCCTGGTGGTGAGACCTTTTCGTCTTTTACGGTCTTGGTGAATTTACCGTTGACGTAGATAGCTAATTTCTGGCTTTTACGATCTACGTGGATAGCGATGTGGAGTTTAGAATCTTCATACATTTTACCCGTTCCTACTATCTGTGTGAGGTTGCTCGAGTCACCATTCTTATTGCGGGTTACCACTATGCCGTGAGCATTTAAATCAACGACGAAGTGGTCACTCTTCTTGTCGGCTTTAGTGTTATTTGATGAGAAACACACGCGGAAATGGGGGGGGGCGTCATCCCAAGAGGTTTTGAATTCAAGGATATAGTTTTCAGTTAGATCTGGTATTTTTTTCGCTATTTCAGATCGCTGTGTAGTACTCAAGGTTCCATTTTTTAGCTTCCAGTCCTCGCTTGTTGAAGTCCATGTACTGAGGTCCTCGCCAGGTCCTGTGTAGAGGGTCTTATTGGCTTTGGTATTATACTTTATTTTTGAAATCTTATCTCTAGTGAGTGTGTGGTCGCCTATAGAGTCAGATTTGAAAGAGATTATTTTGTCATTTAGTTCAGTGATTATGCACGGGAAGCGGTCTCCATTGATAAGTTGGATACTCTGTGTCAGAGTGCTATTCATGCTAATATTAGCGTCAAAGAAGATTCGTTCTACCGAGGTTTCTCTAATTTTTATAGGTTGCTTTGCATCGGGATTGGCAAGTGTGAGAATGCCAGATGTGTCGCTGTCTGTAAGCTTACCTGATAGGGTGTTACCATTTTTGAGCAAGACGGAGTCTGCCGCAGTCGCTAATGAGGCGATAGAAGCGGCGGTGAATACTGAGATGACTGGTAGGAAATAGCGGTTGATCATGTTAGAAATTATTAGTTAGTTTTAAAGGGTGTGAACTGTGAGTAGATGATTAGAATGTTTCGTAGGCGTGATCCATATCTATAAACTCAAATGAAGTGATGAATTCAGACTTGATCTTGATTTTGCCAAGAATCTTGGATTCTAAGAACATTGAACCATCATCGGCTTTTGTAAGTAATCCAGTGATCCTGCCTGTTCCATAGAAGCGGACGGTGACATCGTCTTTTTCACGAGTGTCTGGCGTTTCTGTTTTCTTTCTTGAGAATGTAATAGAGTTGATCTGTTCTTGCGGGATAGCTAGCTCAGCGTAAGGGGACTTTAGCTCGACCTTGGAGTCTGCGATGGAGGTGACATTACCTGAATATCTGTCAGTGCCATTGTTTAGCATTACGATATCGCGCGTCTCGTTTTCTAGTGAGAGAGCGGAATCCTGCACCCCATTCCATGAGCTGACTACGATGTCGCTAAATACTGATGTAGTGCTGATGTTGGATCGCATGTTGAAGCCGAAGTAATAGCCTTTTAAGCGCTCATCAAGTGAGTCGATCTGCCATTTTCCCATCATTCGTTTATCGACAAATAACATGATGAGGCCTTCTTTCTTATCAACTCTCAGGTCGTAGAATGTTTTTAAATTGTTCCCTCTATTAGAAGATTCCTTCACCATGTTAGTGATGTTTGTCCGGAATATTTTTCCATCTTTATTGAACCCATTATGAATGAGGCTAGAGCTTGTAGGGCGTAGTTTGATAACGAGTGATGACCCTAGATAGTTAGCCGTAGAACTAGTATGTCGAATACGATTCTTCTTTAGCTCTTCGTCATCTTCATCATATTCAGGCACCTTAAGATCAGCCATAATGGTTAGCATTGGATAGGGATAATTTGAAGAATAGCTATTAAAGGTGAGTCTGTATTTTTCTGGGAAATCTGTTTTCATCAGTATTGTGCTGCTTTCACCTTGATGGTTTAGACTAAAGTTCTTAAATTTCCAAGGGTTCTTATCCTCTTCATCCTTTTCATCCTCCTCTTTCTTTTTTTCTGTTAGAGTCATGATTTCAGGTTTATTAGGGAATAGAATCTGCCAAGGTTCTTCTTCAGAAAAGGGACCTCGATAGATAATTTTATCTCCTAATGGGTTTATGTTTATATCAAATATCTGGTCTTTAGGTATGGTGATATTCCCGCCGTAGTCAGTCTCTATGGTTAACTGACTTTCGATGAGGGATATCACTTTTCCAGGGATGCTATCTAGATTCTTAAGCGTGACGTAGCTATTGTGGGTAAACGGTTTGGTCCTTTTACCGTTATTGAAAACTACTTTGCGCACTTCTTTAAGAGCAAAGGCGATGTTCTTCTCAGCCGACTCATTTTTCCAAATGATCTTTCCAGACGAGGTGAACCCTACAAATTTTCCATGTAGGGTATCGTCATTTTCAAAGTTAATTTGATCATTATTCTCAGACTCCGCGTAGATTAGGGGAGAGGACATGAGAATACACAAGAGTGCTTTTGAGAGAAAATTCATATTATTTTTCATAGATAGGTAGGAACCTATAGTTTAGAGCCATAGATAGGAGGGCAAATCCTGTGGCTCCAGATTTACCTACTCTGTTATCGCTCCATCCACCATCAGTTCCTTGAGCTGCTACCATTACTTTAGAGTTTTTTTCATTCCACTTCTGCCACTCTTCTTCATTAGCGTGGAAGAGTGCCTGTGCCATATAGTATTCATGATAAAAAAGATATCTGTGTGAGCCGTTTTCACTGCGCTTAGTGAGGTATTTAGTTACGGTGTCGAAAGTCTTATCATCTTTTTTCTTAGCCAGTGACATGCAGAGTGAGCCGATGGCAGTGAGGGTGGATCGAGCTCCAGATTTAGAAGTGTAGCCATAGCCTCCGTTTGATGCACGACAGCTAGCCATGTATTTCAATGCTTTATCGATGTTCTTGTTAGGCACAGGAATGCCTGCATTCCTAGCAGCGAGTAATGCCACTAGCTGGCAGCCTGCCACTGTAGTATCTGCTGTGATATCCTCAGGGCCATAACGCCATGCGCCTTTAGGGTTTCGGTTCTGTGAAGAGGTGAGTAGCTCTACTGATTTGATAAGTGCACCAGCAAGTCTATCGTCATCGACCATGCCATAGGCTTCAGCAAGAGCGAGAGTGGCGAAGCCGTGGTTGTACATACTTGAACCGATGTAGCCGTTCTTCTTTTGCTGCTTCAGGATGAAGTCTATGGCTTTCTGTATATTTTTAGCATAGGGACCGAACTGGGCATCTTCTCCGTGAGCGAGGAATGCTAGTAGACAGACTCCGGTAATTCCAGGTTGTGAGCTGTAGCGGTTACCGTCCTTACTGAATGAACCATCGGAAGCTTGTATTTTAGCGAGGTATTTCAAGCCTTTCGTGTATGCTATCTCTACGTTAGCTGGAACGACATCCACTTTTCTTCGACCTAGTACCTGAGCATTTGCTGAGTGACTGCTTAGGAGAAAGAGGTTAGCTGAAATGCCGAATAGGGCAGTGTATTTAAAAGCTGATTTAGCAATAGATTTGATCATTATTTAGTTGGTTTGTTGTATGCGTCTAGTGCACGAGCTTCTTCTTTTGGTAAGTTTCGGCTTGGGGCAGAAGTGCTTTTAGGCACGCGTCGTTCTTCTTTAGTGTTGTTAGCGTTGCCTGAGGTCTTGCTACTAGCTTTATCAGAATCTCCTTCAGATCCCTCTCCGCCTGAGTCACCTTCACCTTTACCTTCACCTTCACCTTCACCTTCACCTTCACCTTCACCTTTTTCTTTGCCTTTGCCTTTTTCTTTTCCCTCTTCTTTCATTTCTTCCATCATTTTGAGCATTGCATCAGATGGCTGCCCTTTGCTTTTTTTCTTTTGCTTTGCTGCGGCATAGATTTTCTCAATAATTTCGGTTTCGATGGCAATTGTCTCACCGCCAGTCATTGTGTTCTCCAGTCTTTCTGTAGCTTCGGACATGAGAGCTTCAGCTTCGTCAAGCAATTTGACTACCTTAGGGTCGGTTTGTTCCTGAATGAGGTCTTGCACATCTGCAGAGAGCTCATCTTGGATGTTAGCTGCTTTGAGACTTTCCTTAGAATGTTTCTTAAGAATATCTGCGACTTTGGTCGCTGGTGTTTTGCTGCTGACCTTTTCCTTCTTTAGGTCTTCCTGAAATGTCTCACTAGCTGTGAGGATATTCACGGATAGAGCAGTGAGTGTTGTGAATAGTAACGTTGTTTTCATAAGTTAGGTAGAGTGAGAGTTTAGATTATGGTAGTTTTAGAAGTTTCTGTTCTATTGTATCTGAGCCTGTTACTGGAGCTCTACGGATAGCACTGGGGTCTGTGACATCGCGCTTAGTTTGTTCGAGTGCACGGGTCTTTGACCTCAGGCGTTGTTCAGATTGGATCATTTTCATGACTTTCAGCATGAACTCGAAGTCTTTATCTTCCTGAGCTCCGTCACCACCGCCATCACCACCACCTTCGGCACCAGCGTCATCTTTGGCTCCGTCTAATTCCTTAGCCCACTCATGAAGTTTTTTAGCACTTTCCATGCTTTTCTTAATTGCAGCATATGAGTGTTGTTTTTCGATGTCTAGCTCAATACTTGTGAGTTCATCCACGATCTTAGCTTCTTTCATCTTCTCTAGTATAGCAAGGTGCGCCGGTTTCTGCGTGCGAGCATGGAAGAAGGTTAGGTCTTCTAGTATCCAGCGAACATCTGAAGTAGTTTGCTGCTGCAGGAGGTAGAGCGTACGGACTAGTCTCTGGAGTTCTGAATCTAGCTCGCCATAGTGAAGACCCACGATTTTGTTGCCATCAGCAATGATCGCTACAGCTACACTTTCTTCGTTAGATGCGGCTTGTTTTAGTCGGTCCACAAAAGTTCCTGCCTCAAGTTTCTCTTTGGCTTTCTCAGCTTTCTTAGCTGTCTCTTTCATTTTATTGAGAAGCTCTTCTTGTTTCTTGATGGCTTTTTTCAAGTCTTCTTTGGTTTTCTCTTCAGAGTTTTTCTTGTCCTGTGCTTTGTCAAGATCATCGGTGATCTCAGGCATGTCTTTCTCTGCCATTTCTTTAAGACTCTGCATCGCATCTGCCATTTCCTTAAGTGCTTTGTTTTCAATTGATTTGTTTTTAGCGGCTTCTTGGAATGTTTTTTTTAGTTCTTTAGCGAGTTTTTTGACTTCCTTGTTGTTGTCCATTTCCTTGTTTTGCTGTTCAGGAATTTTGTCTTTAGCTTCGGCAGCTTTGCTAGGATCTTTGAGGTCTCTTTCGATGTTCTTATTTTCGTCTAAGTTTTCCTGCTCGGTGCGCATCACATCTTCAAGTTTACGAATACTCTCATCCACTTTGTTCTGGATGTGAGTAGCATGTTCAGATTCGCTGAGGACGAATACTTCGATAGGCTCAGAAAAGACTCTAGGTGTGGCAGGGTTATAGTCATCTACCCAAGTTCTAACAATGAGTTTCTGCGGTTTAATGTCGCGTTTCTGGAAGTCGATGAGGACTGTCTCGGTGCCATTCTGTAGGTATGGGTCTCCAGGGATTAAAACGATTTTTCCGTCGGCAGGAGTTTCTGGTGAAGGAGTGGTGAACTCGCCTTTCCATTCTACTCCAGCGGCTTTGATTCCGTAGTTATCTTCAGCAGCCATCTCAAACTCTAACACGCTGTTAAAGAGCATGAATTTCTGCTTAGAAACACCTTGGGTGAATGTGCTTGGCGGTGCGTCTTCTATAGAGTTAATTGTGAACTCGGCAGCTGTAAGACCTTCAATGCCATATTTATCAACCCATGATAGAGGAAGCGTTACGGTGCCTTTGTTTATCTCTATTGGATCTGTGATGATAGAGTTACCTGAGATTTTGTGGTTCACCTTGAGGTTGACTGCTTCGGCTTTCACATTCGGGTCAATGCCCTGAATCTCAGCTTCTTCGAGCGTTATTTCTTCCAGGTGCGGTAGAAATGTTGCTGAGTCTGTCTTCGCAAGACTGAGCTCACGGTCGGCAATTGCGCTAATTACAACCTTACTACCTTCGAGGATATCAGTCTGTGTGGATCCTAGCTCATTTTCCAAAGGCTCGCGTTGGAGATAATTTGGGTAGGTGACTAGCTGACGGAATGCGCTGATTTTAGGGCGATGGATCGGGCGGACATCGAGGTTATGGTTTGCATCACCGATTTTGATGTTAACGATGGATTTCTCTCTCTTTCCTGGGAATTCTAGAGAATAGAGACCTTTCTCATATTGGTAATTTTTCCATTTCGAATTACCATAGCGCGCAGATGCGAACTCTGGTTGTTCTTCAGTATCATCTCTAAGCTGAATAGGGATGGAAAATTTCTCACCAATAGGGACGTAGAGAGGCTGGGGGATACTAGATAGGTCAACCTTGGTAAAAGTGAAACGTTCAGTATCTGATAGAGGTTTAAACCAACGAGTAAGAGCGTTCTTGCCTGCATTTGGATAGGCGATAAATGCGCCACCAACAACGAGTGCTATCATTCCTAGTCCAACAGAGAGCTTTTTTATCCATCCAGATGATAATGCTAGGTCGAGGTCTCTGTCCTTGGCGTCATGAGCTACAGCGATCATTGCTGCTTCACGGAGTTCTGGAGATAGAGCGGTCTGGCTTTCGTTTTGATCCTGGAGCTCGACTACACCGAGTAGGCGGTCACCGAGATTCGGGTAGTGATTTGAAATGAGACGCGCGAGTTGATTTTCTTTACGGTGCTTTAAAACCCAGCGATTAATCCATAGAGGGGCAAAAATAGCAGAAAGTGAGACGCCTGCGAGTAGGATAATCAAGCGCACAAGTGCAGGGATTTCCCAGATGCGGTCGAGAGCAAATACGAGAGCGAAGGAAATCACTAGCCCGAGTAAGCCGGCGAGGACCGCTTCTGATATTTTGATACGCCAGAGGTGTTTTTTGAAGCTTTCAAGTTGCTCACGGAGAGAATCTGGCAGGGGAGCGAGGTGTGGCTTTTCTGGTTGTTCAGGCATGGTTTTATTTAGCTAATTAAAAAATGACGAGATTGATAGAATATGTTCTTAAAAATAAGATACGCATCTATAAATGATAGTATTACTTTTCAGGGTGAATTAAAATCATAAATTTCTGCTTTATTAACTCTACAGCGACGGAGGAGAGGGGATTTATCTAAATCAATAGATAAATAATGAGCTTTTTGCTTGAGATGTTTGGGTGAGTGCTGTCAGTGTTGCCAAGTAAATAATCTAATATCTATGATCACAAAACAAATCACATCGAAGCTTAAATTCTTACTACTTACTCTAATTAGTATTTTTATCCTAAAAGGAGATCTTGATGCTAAAGAGACCGATCACGTGGTTGAGGCGAAGAAAGAACTGAGTTTTGATGAAAAAGTGGATAAAATGTTCAAGCCTGTTGGTGAAATGTCAGATCAAATTGTTTTCTTTCAAGTTCCCATTCCTGGCGCGGTTGATAAAGACGGGAACCCGGTCAAAATACCATTCGTGCTTGCGTTGTTGTCGATCAGCGCTGTGATTTTGACCTTGGTGTTTGGATTTGTGAATATCAGAGGGATAGGTAAGTCTATCCGGACAATAAAAGGAAAATACAGTAGCTCAGATGATCCTGGTGAAATTACTCACTTTCAAGCGCTTTCTGCAGCACTCTCTGCAACAGTAGGACTTGGGAATATAGCCGGTGTAGCTATTGCTATAAGTATAGGTGGTCCAGGGGCCACGTTTTGGATGGTCGTCTGTGGTTTGCTTGGAATGACGACTAAGTTTTGCGAATGTACTTTGGGAGTCAGATATCGTGAAATAGATGAAAATGGTAAAGTCTACGGTGGTGGTATGTATTATCTTAGTAAAGGGTTTGCTGAGCTTGGCGCCGCTGGTTTTGGTAAATTTCTGGCAGTTATTTTCGCTATTGCCTGTGTGTTTGGTTCATTTGGTGCCGGAAATATGTTCCAAGGTAATCAAGCATTTGAACAGATGGTCTTTATTTCTGGGGGTGAAGATAGTTGGTTTAAGGAGAGGGGATGGTTATTCGGACTTATTTTAGCAGCTCTGGTAGGAGCAGTTATTATCGGTGGGATTAAGAGTATAGCCAAAGTCACCTCAAGACTCGTGCCCTTCATGTGTGGTATATACGTCCTCTGTGCTCTCTACATTATTTTCGCGCATTTCGGTGAGATACCGCAAGCACTCGTTAAAATCGTTGATGGTGCGTTTAGTTCAGATGCAGCCTTCGGTGGATTTATTGGTGTTCTTATTCAGGGTATGAAGCGTGCTGCGTTCTCCAATGAAGCAGGATTTGGTTCTGCACCTATAGCGCACTCCGCGGTGAAGACTCGTAAGCCTGCGAGTGAGGGTTATGTAGCGTTACTTGAGCCCTTTATCGATACGGTTGTAGTGTGCACAATGACTGCCTTGGTTATTATTATCACAGGTTCTCAGACTCCCGAAGGAGCAAGCACAGCTCAGGCCATAGGAGTAACTTCGGAAGCCTTTGGAAGTGTTCTCACCTGGTTCCCTTACGTGCTCTTTGTTGCAGTGCTCTTATTTGCATTTTCTACGATGATTTCTTGGTCATACTACGGTCAAACTGCTTGGGCTTATCTCTTTGGAAGAGGAAAAAATGCGGAGATTTGTTACAAAGCGATCTTCTGTTTATTTATTGTGATTGGTGCATCTGTCAATTTAGGGAGTGTATTGAAGTTTTCAGATGCAATGGTATTCGCAATGTGCTTCCCTAACTTTATAGGTATCTATTTCTTATTACCTAAAGTGAAAGAGGAAGTCAGAATCTACGACGAGCATATGGCTGAGATAGATAATAAACAGTAACTTATAAAAGTTTTTGAAGAGAAAAAACAACAATGAAGTTTGTATTAGAGAAAAAACTTTCATAAATAGACAAAGATTTTCTTGCCATCTTCAAGAAATCATCTAGAACGTCGCCGCAGTCAAACGACTTACCACCAAGCTCGGGTGGCGGAATTGGTAGACGCGCCAGACTAAGGATCTGGTGTCCGTTAAGGACGTGGGGGTTCGACTCCCCCCTCGAGCACCATTTACATACAAAGGCTTACGTTAAATCGTAAGCCTTTGTGGTTTTTGCGAGTTAGTCCCAACTGGTTAGAGGTAGGTTAAGCAAACTGATTTGAATGATTATTGTTTTAATCAGGCTCTAATTGAGAGTGATTTTCGATGTGTTTAGACCAGTTGATAATATCGCAGCGGCATCTATTTCAACTAGATGTCTAAGGTTTATTTTGTTGCAATTCCTAACTTGATAGCAAGTATGTAGCGTGTTCTCTATTAAACCTATGCATCGGATCGTGTGGCTGATCTTGCTTGCTATCTCGGTTGTCGGTGGCTGGTATAGTGGCCGTCATTATCAGTCGCAGCGCCAATACGTGGATAGTGCTGGCACCGAGGATAGTCTTCAACCTGATAGGAACGCTAAATCGGTTTTTCCCACTGGCTCTCCGCGCGCTTTGTGGATGGAATGTGTGAAAAATGCGGAGGCTTCTGATTTTCCACAAATTGATATAGATTGGAATGATGCCTTTCCTAAGGATGAACGATACGAGGAATACTATGCACGGAATGCTTTGAACGCATTTCGCTGGATGATGGGGGTCTGGCTCGTAAAAGATTCGGATGGGTTTCTAAAAGAGGCTGAGTCTTTCTATTTTACTCATATTCCGGGAGAAGTTACGGTCGATTTAATGCCTGAAAAGGCAGAGGAATGGTTATCTAAGTCGCTAAATGAGAAAATTAATCAGTGGTTTGTCGGTAGTCTGTCGAGTGAACTAGCGAAAAAGTATCCAGAACGGTATTTGAAAATGAATCCTGATTGTACGGTCGACTACACACCAGGGATGTCCAATGACGATTGGCAGACCGCAATTGCAAGTTGGGTAAAAACTGATGCGTTGGCTGCTGGAAATGCCTGCTTGAATTGGAAAGTAGATAATCACGCATGGCTCTCTGCGCTGGCCGAAAAGGATCCCAAGGTAGCCTTGAAAAAGTTGAATCAGGTAGAACTTGAGCAAGAGAATGATCTGCAAGAAAGCGCCCCCAGAAAGATTCTGAAAGAACTCGCTAAGAAATATCCTGTTGAAGCGCTAAGACTGCTGAAAGACGTGGAAGAAATTTTTGTGCAATCACCCGGGCTGGGTTATGATCCTTTTGACGAAGCCCCAGCAGAGAAAAAAGCCCCCCCTCAGTAAACCCTTTCAGAGATCTCAGCCCTGGACGCTATTCCGTCGGAAATACAGTGGAAGACAATGGTGTGAGGTTTGCGGTTCTCGATACGATTGCAAATGACCTGCCCGATGATCCTGCAGGACTAATCGAGGCTAACCGCAAGTTACTCGAAGAATTGAGCCTTGGCGATCCTTCATGGGAACTCGGAGTTGAGGCTTATATGATTCGCTTAAAGAGCCGCTATTGGTCGCTGGATGAATGCATAGCATTAGCTGTGAGGTGGGCTGCGAAATCCAATGCAAAAAAAGATGACCCCACCTTACAAGAACTTGCCAAGTGTGCTGCTAAATATGACCCCGAGCTGGCGGCCATCTCGCTGGAGCGGTTTCCAGAACAGGCACGGTCATTCTTCGTAGCAGAGGTAATCAAAGAACTCTCGTCATAAAATGTAGCATTACGTCTAGATCTTTTGAAGCAGCTTGCGGTCGAATTCTGGGATAGTTCGCTTGGCGGAAATCTTGGGAGAAATGGGGGAGACTATGTGGAGATCATTAGCTCCTTGCCTAAAGAGGTCGATTCTGAAGTGCAAAAATCTTTCGCAGAACAATGGGGGAAACAAGACCCTGAAGCGACCCTTGAGTGGATAGAATCATTACTAGATGATGCCTCGGCTGTGGCAGCGACCGCTGGGTTAGCTTCGGCATGGATAAGGTATGACGGGGATGCCGCTACTGCTTGGGCCGCCAGCCGACCTGCCGGTCTGGCTCGTGATACCGCAGCGGATAATATCTGCTATTGGCTCTCTATGAAGGATTCTAAAGAAGCTTGGTATTGGGCAGACAGTATAGCAGATCCAAAAATACGAGCCTCAGCTTATCAGCAAGTTGCACAATACTGGAGAAGTAAGGTTCCTGAAGCTTTTCGTGTCGCTCTTAATAAGGCACGCCGAGCTGTTGATCAGTCGTCACATGATGAACCTAAGGAAGATGAAAACAAACGATTCAAATGAAATATCTTAGTCTCATTCTGGCTCTGCCACTCGTTTTTGCCCTGACTGCCGTGCTTGCATGGTACACTGGGTTACCTGCGGGTGAACAATCAAATGAGAATAGCCGCACTATCGATAGTCATCAGAGTCGAATGTCTGGAGTCGGAGTGGATGACGGTAGGCTGCACGCTGCCTTATTACATATGGAAAGGCAGATCTCTTCTCACAATCCAGCACCAGCCGCTGGAAAAGTGCATAATGCCGAGGGGATGGATAAGTTATTTCGGCTGGGAGATCAGGCTTTTTTTGGAGTTGGTTTCTCTAGGCATGCTTACGCCGTAGACTGGGCAGCAGAAAATCCAGAAAAAATGTATGATTGGCTCGTGAGGAAGAACCAAAGAGCATCTTCCGAAACCTCTATCAAGTTTGACATATGGGCGAAAAGTAATTTAGAGGCTGCCCTGTCAGCGTCGCTTGAAATCCCCAACCTTAAACTACGAGCTCAAGCATTAATGTCGTGTCTCCCAGTTCTGTGTATCATTAATCCTGATCGAGCTGAGGAACTACTGCTGCAGAACCTGAGTATCTTCCCAACAGATGGCTATGAGCCGATATTTGATGGTGGCGAGGAGTACATGGTAACATGGAATCTACTGCTTTCTCTACCACCAGGTAAAAAGAAGACACACTTACAGGTTCGCCTTCTTTATGATGATCAAGGGGGAGCTGGCGTCTGGAGTGATGCTTCACTAGATCAGCGTCGTAAGTGGGTGGAAGCAGGGTTTTCTCCTTACAAACCTGATAGGCAAACCTTCGAAGACCTCGAAACGATGATGCGTGAGCAAGCGGAGAGCAATAAAGACCAAGATCTGGCGGCAAGGTTTATTCAAAACTATGGAGATGAGTGGGTGAAACGAGATCTTGCCGCTTGCTTAGAATGGGCACAGGTTCATCTTAAAGGCGAGCAACGCGTATCAACACGTGAGAAGCTTTTTCAAACTGGAATCCGCGAGAATTTCGATGCAACTATCCGTGTCTGGAAAACGCTTCCTGGTGGCTACCTCAAAAAAAGTGCCGCAAAAGCTATCCGCAGAGCAACTCCCGATGCGCGAAAACCTGAGTTAGATACCGGCCTACTCAACAAATAGCATGACATGGTTGTATCCAAGCCTAGCTGTACTCTGTTCTCTATCCTCTATTTTATTAGCGGATAGAGGTGTCTATCTTGGTGAAAATCATGTTGTGGCGTTTTTTTGTGCGTAGGGTAGATCGAAATAATACTTTATAGTATATATTAGAGGTCTCGATGTAACATGTTAAGAAAAGGTGAGGCATTCAATGTTATAGACTAATGGGCTGGTGCTTCGATTCCATCCATGAGTATCATTATTAAAAATGGCTCAGATTAATCGCTTGACTTTTTAGTTGTTTAAATAGCTCTATTGTTAGCTCATTATCTAGACAAATATGTTTTGTTACATCGCTATATTGACAATGAAGACAAAAATTTTATGTGCATCCTTGATTGGTGGTTTGGTGGTGATGAGTGGCAATTTATCTGTGCTCAATGCTCAGGTTGCAACTTCTGCGAAGGTGCAGACTCTTGAGGATCTCAAGGCTATCCAGGCTCAAATCCAGAAAGTAGTGAAGAAAGTGCGACCTGCAACGGTGGCTCTAACTTCCACTGTGTCTGGAGCATCAGGGAGTGGTGTCATCGTTAATAAAGAAGGGCTCATTCTTACGGCTGCCCACGTGGTGGGGGCGAATGAGGTGATGAGTGTGATATTTCCTGATGGGAAAGCTTATACTGCTACGGTCTTGGGATCTAACAGAACGAAAGATGTGGCGATGCTGCAGCTAGTGATCAAGAAAGCCTGGCCGTATGCAGAGCTAGGTGACTCGAATGCTCTTAAGATAGGGAGTCATGTTATTGCGATGGGGCATTCGGGTGGTTATGACACGAGGAGACCTGCTCCGGTGCGTTTCGGTAGATTACTTTCTAAAAATAGAAAAGGCTTCATGACAACGGATTCAGCTTTGATAGGCGGAGATTCCGGTGGTCCGCTATTTGATATCAACGGAAAGGTAGTTGGCGTTAACTCATCTATCGGTCAGTCCTGGACCATGAATAATCATGCTGGTATTTCAGCTCTTGTTAAAGACTGGGACCGGCTTCTGGCAGGCGATACATGGGGGAAGTTAATCCGGAATCCGCTGGCTGATCCTGATAGCCCAGTGATGGGGTTTACTTTTGAAGAGACTCGTAATAGAGGGGTGATGGTGATGGATGTCCTGAATGGCAGCCCAGCTAAAAAAGCGGGACTCAAGCAAGGTGATATTCTAATCGCTTTAGAGAATGAGAAGGTCAAGAATGGTAAGGACTTGCTAATGGCGATCAGCCGTCACAAACCAAAAGACAGGGTGGAAGTAACGTTGCTGCGAGGGAAAAAAATCATAAAGCGGGATATCACGCTCACACGAAGAGGTGATTTTCTTAAGAGAAGGTAATAACTATTAAAAATTGAAAAAATGAAGACTAAACAAATTATTTTATCAGCGGCTATTTCAATGGTGTCAGCGGGAGTTTTAAGTGGGCAGAAGCTACCTCAGTTTGTTAAGCCAGCGGATAGACCTTTGCTTACTAAACAGGCTCAAAATTTCTATAAGGTGATCGATCCATTGGTTAAAAATATTTCTGAAAGTACTGTTATTATTAAAGCTGACGATAAGATCGTGGGTATGGGTACTGTAACTGATAAAGGGATAGTTACGAAATACAGCGAGCTTGCTAGAGTGAGTAAGAATGGGAAGGCTGATATACGTATGATCGTCAAGGATGGTAGTAGATATCCGATCAATCTATTGCATATTTACACTAATTACGACATCGCAGTGATAGAGAATTTAGGTAAGTTGCCTGCGGTGAATTTAAAGAAATCAGTCACGCCGGAAGTGGGCTCATTTATCGTGGCATCTGGAGCTTCTGAAAGGGCTCTGGCCATGGGCGTGGTGAGTGTGAAACCGAGAAGTCTAAAGCAGCAGGACAGGGGGTTCCTAGGAGTAGTCATGGATCTGGCGGTTGAGAAGAAGGGGGGGGTAAAGCTAAATCATGTAGAGCCTAAGTCGGCGGCAGACCGTGCAGGGCTGTTGAAAGGTGATGTGATACTTACTGTTGGCGGTGTTGCTGTGGCTAATATGTTAGAGATGAGAAACTTTCTCCAAAAACAGGTGCCAGGTGAAGAAATAATCCTCAGTTATAAGCGTGATGGAGTGGTTTCAGCTGGTGTGAAAGTGACGCTTGGATCACGTAAGAATATTCCTCAGGTCAGTCGATCAAGAATGAATAGTATGAAGCGTATGGGTGGCCGAGTGAATAAAGTTAGTGAGGGGTTTCCTCAAGTCTTGCAGTCAGATATCCAGCTTGAGAGTAATTTTTGTGGTGCGCCGCTTGTGGATTTAAATGGAAACTTTGTTGGCGTGATGGTTGCCAAAGCAAGTAGAATTAAATCCTATATAATAGAAGGCGATAAGTTAGATGAGCTTCTAAATAGCGCCCCTGACAGATAGTGAAATATTCAGATGGTGCCTCACTTCATTGAATATGGATGCATCTACTACATTAAAGTTTGCGGCATACACTTTTGACGCTATTGGCGTAGTGCTGCCGTCACTTCTTGTTCTGCCGCTAGTTCCAAAGCTTAAAGAATGGAGGCCTGTGAATAGATATTTATTGGCTATACTCATTACTTGGATAGTTCTCGTTCTCTATAACGATAATTATTACTTGGGAGCTCGAATGCAGCATGCTGCGCATAGAGGGCATCCGGAGTATGATGGATTAGCTCTGAATGGCATTATCTTTTTGTTCGGCTGGGTGATGCCTTTGATCACTGCCATTCCTGCTCTTATCATTGCTAGAGTATCGTACAACCGTAAGAAATCTACTGAAGAGGAGCTAGTTGATTTATGTGATTAGAGTGATGAGGGGGCTTTCAAAAAACTAAATAAACCAGACTTAACTTCTTTGAATGAAAGAATGTCGTTGTGATCTGCTCCTTTTACTCTGAGCATAGTTTTTTTGCCGAGGTGTTTATCGTAGACGGCCTTACCGTGTGAGTAATTAATGGTTCCGTCCTTTTCTCCGTGGATGACGAGGAGGGGGCAGCTCACATTTTCTATTCTATCAATGTTCGGGAACCGATCGTAAGGAAAGGGATTGAATCCAAATGGAACTCGGTTGATGCTTTTGAATGGACTGATCAGAACGAGGCCTTTTGGTTGCTGCTGCTCTGCTAGCCAGACTGATGGACCAGACCCTACTGACTGACCGATGATGATTATTTCCTTTTCGGAGATGGATAAAGTTTCTGTTAGGTGTGCCCAAGTAGCTTGGATGTTTAGGTAGCATCCTTTTTCATTTGGCTTTCCTTCGCTAAGTCCGTAGCCGGGGTAGTCATACGCTAGAATCCCGTAACCTTTCTCGTGAAGGTAATGCATGAAGTGCTGGGTGTGGCTGATGTCCTCAGCATTTCCATGCGACCAGAGTAGGGTTGGCATGTTTTTATCTGCTTTTTGGTAAATGATAGCGACTTGCTGATCCTTGTCATTGATCAGATATTCGAAGCCTGGCAAATCTTCAGAGTATCTGTCTGAAGGAGGAACGAAAATGAGTCGATCTGCAAAGAAGATAACGACGACTAAAAGTAGTAGATAAATTGAAAATAGTGAATAGAGCGGACGTTTCCAGCTCCATTTGCCAATGATATATTTTTTCCAATTGCTCATTTTTTCATCTTAAGAATTCAAGTTACTGACTAGAGCATGACATGAATTCTAAGATTAGAAATATTAATCATTTTTCAGAACTCTGATAAAGGCATCCTGTGGGATGTTCACTTTACCTATCGCTTTCATCTTAGCCTTACCTTTTTTCTGCTTTTCGAGTAGCTTGCGCTTACGCGAAATGTCACCGCCGTAACACTTGGCTGTCACGTTCTTACTCATCGCTGAGATAGATTCACGTGCGATGATTTTTCCGCCGATAGCAGCCTGGATGGCTACTACGAAAAGTTGTTTAGGAATCACTTCCTTAAGCTTCTTACAGAGGTGGCGACCGTAGAACTCGGCCTTGTCTCGGTGGACGATACTTGAGAATGCATCGACTGGCTCGCCCGCGATCATGATGTCCATCTTGACCATCTTCTCAGCGCGGTATCCTGCATGCTCGTAGTCCATAGAGCCGTAGCCTTTTGTCATGGACTTAAGCTTGTCATTGAAATCCACAAGAATTTCTGCAAGTGGTAGAGTGCAGGTGAGCATAACACGGAGGTCATCGATAGTCTCAGTGTTCTCCATCATGCCTCGCTTTTCCATGACTAGCTTCATCATGTCGCCGATATAGTCAGCTGGTGTCATGAGGAATACTTTTACCATAGGCTCACGGATCTCTTGGATGATCTGAGTGTCAGGAAGCATGCATGGATTATCCACGATCATTTCATCACCGCTATTGGTAGTGACTTCGTAAATTACTGATGGGTAGGTGGAAATAATATCCATTCCAAATTCTCTGCGCAGTCGCTCCTGAATGATTTCCATGTGGAGGAGACCTAGGAATCCGCAACGGAAACCAAAGCCAAGAGCCACAGATGACTCAGCCTGCCAAGTGAATGCGGCGTCGTTGATCTGGAGCTTGCCCATCGCTAGTTTCAGAGCTTCAAAGTCGGATGTGTCTACTGGGTAGATTCCAGAGAATACCATTGGTTGGATTTCTTTGAAACCAGGGAGAGGCTCAGCGCATGGGTGAGTGTTATCCGTGATAGTGTCACCGATCTTCACCTCGGCGGATGACTTCATATTAGCGATTACGTAGCCCACGTCGCCGGCATTCAGCACATCGCGCTTAGTCATCTTGGGTGTGAAAACACCTACTTCTTTGACTTCGTAAGTTTTAGGAGTGTGGAAAAGTTTGATTCTGGTTCCTTTCTGGATCGAACCACTCATGATGCGCACGTAAGAAACTACACCTCGGAAGTTATCGTAAATGGAGTCGAATACAGATGCTCGGAGCAGGCCGTCTTCATTCGCTGTCGGAGCGGGGACGCGCTCTACGATGGCTTCTAGGATTTCTTCGATGCCTATGCCGTTTTTCGCGGAAGCTGGAATAGCGTCTTCAGATGGTATGCAAACGATGTCTTCTAGCTGCTTGTGTACTTTAGGCAAGTCAGCTGAGGGAAGGTCGATCTTGTTGATCACAGGCACGATGGTTAGTTCCTGCTCATTAGCTAAGTGGAGGTTAGCCAGAGTCTGAGCTTCGACACCCTGAGCTGCATCAACGATTAGAATGGCACCTTCACAAGCTGCTAGGGATCGAGATACCTCGTAGGAGAAATCCACGTGTCCTGGAGTGTCTAGGAAATTAAGCTGGTAAGTTTTTCCGTCTTTGGCTGGGTAAAACATGGTCACAGGGTGCGACTTGATCGTGATTCCGCGCTCGCGCTCAAGGTCCATGGCGTCTAGAAGCTGGTCCTGAGCATCACGTTCCGCGACAGTCTGAGTGAACTCTAGCAAACGATCCGAAAGAGTCGTCTTGCCGTGGTCGATGTGGGCGATGATGGAGAAATTTCTTGTAAGCTCAATAGACATAATGCTGTGACCGCGAATTAAGCCTAAAACCAGCAAGTATCACAGTAAAAAATGGAGAATGTGTGCGAATAATTAAGGAACTATCAATCACAGAGGTGAGGTTTGATCGTTCAGCAAATTTCTGGAGACCACTTAGCGATGGGCTCATCGTCGAATTTTATTGGAGTCAGAGGCAGGGATCTCTATAGTCTACATACAAGTGGATCTAGAAATTAACATCGAGCTTCTAAAATGGTTTTTTTAAACTACGAAATAGTGAGTATGGTAATTTGCTCACTAGGTAGACATCCAATCGAGATCTTTGGGAGGGCATTATTTCCGCTTTTGATTTACGTCGTCATTTGTTTTCTTTGCAGATTTGTTAAAGACTTTACTTCTGAAAGGCTTGCATTTGATATATCGATGATTTCTGGGTTGCTCTTTTTCAGCCTTGCTCTTGCTATGCGCTGCGCAACATTACGGTCTCATCCAGAAAATCATTATTTCTATGGAGTCGGAGAATACTTAGTAACGATGTTTTTTTTAGGTTCTGTATCGGCATGTGCCTTTGGGTTTGGTATGATGTGTTTTAGATTGCGTCCAAACTGGGAGTTCCAAAAAGTAAGAATCATTCTCATGCATGTCTTGATGTTTTCATCTCTGACGTTGGTTGTGTTACAGTGGTATACTCTACAAATATTCGTAAAATAAAAAATAGCACCTCTGAATAGATGGACATAGATATTGACGACAAAAACTTACCTCTAGTGATCGTGCGAAAACTGCTCGATGGAAGTCTGTTGCCAATTTTTTTATTTGTTGTCTTCCTTGTGGTCATGAATCTTACGAGGTTGAGGTATTCAGCTAAGGAGAGATTTCAAATCTCGGTAATAGTGAGCTTCGTTTTCATGTTGGGTGCTCTAGGAGCAGTTCATCTGACGAATGATGCTTTAAGGTTAGCGATTGCTAATTTCACATACGCTGCATTTGGGGTATGTGGGCTTGGGGTTTCATTATATGCATTTCGTCTCAGTAAACTCCGAGGGCTGTCCAAAATTTGCATTGTGTTGTGGGTTTTCTTCACCGGCGTTACGCTCTTCTTGGTGATAGAAAGAGTGGTGTATGTATTTAGGTGAACATGCTAAAATGTCCCAGAAAGTGATTCAGGATCTCTACGAGGCTGGTCTTTATCCTGTATTGCTGGCTATTTTTTTTCTGACGATTTCATACAAAACGAAATCGGTTTACTCGGTTACCGAACGGTTCCAGTTGGCTGTATTAGTAAGTATTCTTTTTCTCGTGTTTAGTATGGAAGGATGGAGTAAATGTATGGGTTACTATGGCAATATTCTAACATTCAAATCTACTGCATACTCAGTGGGTGGACTGGGGGCTTCACTATTCGCTTATCGCATCAGTAGACTGAAAGGGATACCTCGTTATACGGTCTTGCTTTGGGCGATTATTACTGGGTATATATTGCTAGATGTGATCGGAATAGTGTTTTATTTAATCATGTAAAAATGATAGTATATTACTTTTAAATAAATTACTTACATTGAAATTAGTGTCTATGGATATTGGTGTGATCCATTTTTCTCTGCTAAACCAAGTTCGTTGGCGTTTGGCATACTGGCAGGTGGCAAAATAGATGAGCTCTTGGCACCTTTCTCTGGTTATCTCTCCTCTGAGGTGTGACTGTATGTCGCGCACTCCGATGGCTTTTTCACAGGTTTTCGACAGGTCTTCATGGGCGGCGACTTCATCGATTACTCCCGAATCCATCATTTTTTGGGTGCGGGCTTTGATGCGCTGCCGGAGTTCTTCCCGATCCCAATCCAGTAAAACACCGCGTAAGTGTCTCTCGTTCTCAATGCAGCTTTTATCCCAATCTGTTTTTAGTTCTGACATTGGTTTCCCCGAAAGTAGACAGATTTCGAGGGCCCGGGTTACGTATCGGCGGTTCTTGAGGTTGGTCTGTTCTGCTCCAGTGGGGTCGAGTTCTTGCAGTTGGTTGATGAGTTCTTCGTCGGAGAGGGTGTCTAGTTTGGTTCTGAGCTCATCATTGCCTGGAGGGAGTGGGGATGGGCCGTGGGTGAGAAACTTAAGATACATCCCAGATCCTCCTACGATAATGGGTGTTTTGCCTCTGGACTGGATGTCGGCTATTACTGGTTTGGCTAGGTCTATGTATTGCTGAGCATCAAAGTCCTCGTTAGGCTCGATGATGCCGAATAAGTGATGCGGTGCCTGTGAAAGTTCTTCAGCTGATGGCGCGGCGGTGATCTTGTCTAATCCTCGATAGACTTGATAGGCGTCCGCATTGACTATTTCTCCATCCAGGCGGTTTGCTAGTGCGATTGAGGCGCCGGTTTTTCCTGTGGCTGTGGAGCCACAGATGTAGATCGGTCTGAGTGGATTAAGTTGGGTATCTGGCACGATGGAATTCTAGTATTTGAGAGTGGATTAGCTAAGGAAAAAACGTGAGAAATTACGGTTCAACTGATCGCTTAAAGCGGTTGTTTGAATGCCGGTGTGAGCTGCTAAATGTTCAACGATTGAGCTAAGGTTAGCGGGATGGTTTATGCGGTTGTCAGTTTCGATGTTCGCTGCTCCGGTTGACAGAGGGTGGGTGATGATATTGCTAGGAGGGGGCATGTCTGGGGCGTCAGTTTCTACTAAAATTCGTTCGGTTGGAATACGTGTAAATACATCTAACTGATTCTTTTTGTTTGGATTTAAATAATATCCTGAAAACGAAAAGTAGGCGCCTGCATCGACTAGCTCTGGTACTAGTTCTGCTGAGCCATTATAGGAGTGCAAGAGGAATCCTCGCTCTGGTGAAAAGCTGTTTTCGGAAGATCTAGCTCTTAGAATATCCATAAACCAGCCCCAAGCTTTGAGAATATGAACGGATATGGGTGCATTCATATTGCGGGCTAAATCTAACTGAAAGAGGAACGCTTCTTGTTGGGCTGAGATGTCGTAATCTGGCATCCACTTGTCTAGGCCGCACTCGCCGATACATGGCATTTTTGATTGAGAGAGATACTCCGTTAGTAGAGGTCGCCATTCTGCTGTGCATGGCACTTTCCAGGGGTGGAGCCCATATGATGGAATAATGAGGTCTGCGTGTTCCTGAGCGAGGTCTTGGACTCGCTGCCAGTCATCTGGGCTTGTGCCGTTGACAACGCATCTGGTCACTCCTGCGGCGCGCATTTCGGTGACGATTTTGTTCACATCTTGGAATCGAGGATCTTGAAGATGGAGGTGTGCGTCTTGCATTTTTATAGGGTAGGCCTGTTAGGAGTTATTGGATGTTTTGTGGAGCTGCCGCGTATTAGTGAATAATCTGATTATTGGTGTTAGTTCGCCAATGTTAAGTCACAGCCTTAATGGCATTCTGGCTTACTTCATTGATCTCCATAAACAAAAAAGGGACGTGGAATAAATCCACGTCCCTTAAAGTTTATTGCGGTTATTAGGTCAAATAATTATGACTTATAACGAAGACGCTTCTTATGGCGATTTGCCTTTTGGCGTTTCTTGCGCTTGTGCTTATTGATCTTAGTCTTACGCTTTTTCTTTAAGTTTCCCATGATTGGTTCTTTCCGTTGTTTGTTATTAGATTGTTCTCTTAGTTGACTAGTGAACGAGTTTATTGAGCGGATACTCGATGATTCCCTCTGCGCCTAGATCCTTTAGTGTAGGGATTATTTGGCGCGCGACGGATTCCTCAATCACTGTCTCAACTGCGACCCAGCCTTCTACAGCAAGCTGAGAAATCGTAGGTCTGCGCAGGGATGGTAATGCTTCTAGCACTTTTGGCAAGTTAATTTCTGGTAAGTTCATCTTTAGTCCCACTTTATCGCGTGCTTCGAGAGCTGCTTTGAGCATGAGAACGATGTTTGCCATCTTGTTTTTCTTGAATTCGTCCTCCTGTGCCTCGGGGCTGGAGTAGAAGTGTGGGAATGATGTGAGTAGTGTGTCCACGATGCGGAGCTTGTTAGCGCGAATGGAGCTGCCGGTCTCAGTGACGTCCACGATGGCGTCCACTAAGTCTGGAACTTTCACTTCTGTAGCTCCCCATGAGAATTCGACTTCTGCTTTGACTCCCTTTTCTTCAAGGTATCTTTCAGTGATGCCTACGCCTTCTGTAGCGATGCGCTTGCCTTCAAGGTCATAAACAGATTTGATAGGTGAGTCTTCAGGAACCACGAGAACCCATTTGGTAGGACGTGTGGTGGCGCGTGAGTAGGGTAGCTCGGCGAGATCCACGATGTTGGCGCGGTTTTCGTATGCCCAGTCTAGACCAGTGATGCCGCAGTCGATGAATCCAGTGTCGATGTATCTGGCGATCTCTTGAGCGCGGATGAGATAGATATCTAGCTCTGAGTCATCTGATGATGGACGTAGTCCGCGGTCAGAGAGGTAGACATTATAACCCGCTTTCTCTAGGAGTGCGATGGTTGGAGTCTGGAGTGAGCCTTTTGGTAGTGCTATTTTGAGTGTATTAGCCATGTTAGCTTAGTTGCTTGCTTGTTAAAGTGGTAAAATAGAGCGGGCTTATGGGGTGAGGATCATCGTTTATCAAGGCAATTATCTATGATTTAACATTTTTTGCACTAAATAGGGGCGGATAGACATTGCTTAGGGCTAGATTTCTGGTAAGCAATGCCAGTTACCCAATAAATAACCAATTTTTTAAGAAATGTTTGTAGATAATATAAGAGTGTATTGTAAGGCCGGAGATGGCGGAAATGGCGTAGTTCATTTTCGTAGGGAGAAGTTTAGGCCAAAAGGTGGGCCTGATGGTGGTGACGGCGGAAATGGTGGTGACATCATTCTTCAAGTTAGCCCGCATACGGATAACCTAAAGGAGTTTTTCTATGATCCTAAAATTGTCGCTAAAAGCGGTGTTCATGGTGCTGGTGCACGTAAGCACGGAAAGAGTGGTAAGACTAGAATCGCTAAAGTTCCTCCAGGAACAGTGGTCTATAAGAGCCCGGCTCTTACGATCAAGGAGGCAGTGGAGATGGAGCGTGGTGAGGGAATCGATCTCGATCCTGTGGCGGATCTTACTAAATACGGGGAAGAATTTCTTCTCTGTAGCGGAGGAAAAGGCGGTAAGGGGAATTTCCACTACAAGTCATCTATTAACCGTTCGCCGGAAGAGCACACGCTCGGGACGGAAGGTGAGGAGAGTGTTTACTATTTCGAGTTAAGAAGGATCGCTGATGCTGGCATGGTCGGATTCCCGAATGCGGGTAAATCTACGCTGGTTAGTAAGCTTTCTGCTGCTGAGCCGAAGATAGGCTCTTATCCATTCACTACACTAAAGCCAATGGTTGGTGTGGTGGAGTTTCCTGGATTCAAGCGTTGCACAGTTGCAGATATCCCTGGACTTATCGAAGGAGCCCACGAGAACCGTGGGCTTGGTCATGAATTTCTACGTCACATCACTCGTTGTCACGTCTTGCTTTTCGTCATCGATATGGGTGGTGTAGACGGGCGTGATCCTATCGAGGATCTGATGATTCTTCGTAAGGAGATTAGCATGTATGATGAGGACTTGGCTAAATTTGAGTGGATCATTGTGGCTAATAAAATGGATCTCGATGGAGCGCAGGAGAATTTAGAAATCTTCAAACAGAGATTCCCTAAGCAACGAATCATTCCTATCTCAGCTTCTGAGGAGCAGAATATAGATGAGTTGCGTGGTTATTTAGAAGAGACTGTTGCCTACAGACCTAAAGACGAGGAACAGGGGTAAGTTATTTCGTATAATCCTTAGCGATTTAAAGTTATGAATCTAGAGAAATTTATGCAGTTCGATTTAGAGGCTGCTGGAACTTCGCTTATTTTTATAGCGGTGGCTTATGTTTTATGTCTCCCGATTGGTTGGGATAGGGAGACGAAAGATAGATCAGCAGGTATAAGGACATTTCCATTGATAGGGGTTGCTACTTGTGCGTTTGCACTCTTGGCTGCAGGTTTAGGGGATGGAAATCCTATGGATCGAATAGTGGGATCCGTTATCACTGGTCTTGGTTTTTTAGGCGGTGGAGTGATTTTAAAAAAGGACGACAAAGTAAGTGGAATGTCCACTGCTGTATCGATCTGGGTGACCGGAGCGATAGGGCTTGCTACAGGCTTAGGAAGAATAGAAATAGCGATTATGTTATCGCTAGTGTGTTTTGTTTCTCTCAGATACGGTAAAGTAGTGAGGGTGGATAATCCTGATGTGAAAGACTAGGGGGAGGGTGATCAAGTTAGGGAGTCACTGGTTGAAACAACTAATTTTTAACCGCTGATTAGCGCTGATTTACACAGATTTCTTGATTCTTTGCTGGTTTTTGAAGCTCTGAAATTTCAATTCAAACGTGAATAGATAGCTTTCACACAGAAAAGGGGATTTCATCGTGCTGGTAATCTGCGTCTCTCAGCGAAAATCTGCGGCGTTAGCTTTTTTCATCCCTAGCTTGATCGCCCTGAGGCTAGGGGGAAGTTTTTACTCTTTATTCTTCGTGCTAGTCTTCAATGTTTGGCTTGCTCCAGCAGTTGATTGTCAAAGTGCCATTAGTGAAGTCATTGAGGTGCCATAGACCTGCTCTCATTATTGAATGTAAAACAGCGTCAGAGGGTACGCCCTCAATTAATCCAATTGAGGTCCGAATGGCTTTTGATGAACTACCGTAGCTGCTGGTGAAAACATCAGAAATGTTATGGCAGAATTTGATCTGGTTTACATTTAAGTGTATAAGCTCCTTTTTTTGAAACAAATCTATGATCAAATCAGTCATTTGACCTTCAGCTTTGTAAGGTTGGTCAAACTTAATCTTTTCCATCTGGGTGTAAAATTCTCTTAAGCCGTTTGATGTCGGTGCTGGGTTCTGTTTCTTTAATTCATTGGTTTCGACTATCTTGGCATCAGATATCTTAGGAGGTGACTTACATCCGATAAAAGTAAGAGAGATGATGATGAGTATGAGCTTGAACATGCTCTTTAAAATACCCATTATTTATAAATTTGACGACAATTATTCCGCGATTAGTGGGATTCTTTTCCTTTGATCGAATTATAGATCCTTTAGGAAGTCGGTCTGGCGTAGCGAGGTGTTTTTTGTAAACCACCTTGCCGATGTGTTTTATCAAATCGGAAGGTGGTGCTTTTACTCCCATTCAATGCTCGCAGGTGGTTTGCTTGAGATGTCGTAGAGGACGCGGTTGATGCCGTCGACTTCGTTGAGGATGCGGCTGGAGACTTTTCTGAGGAGCGGGGTGGGGAGGTCTACCCAGTCTGCGGTCATAGCGTCTTCTGAGATGACGGCTCTGAGGTTGGTGGCGAACTCGTAGCTGCGTTCGTCTCCTTTGACTCCGACAGTTTTGACGGGGATGAGTCCAGCGTATGCCTGCCAAGTTTTCTCATACCAGCCACTTGCTTTTAGTTCTTCTATGAAGATGGCGTCGCAGTCGCGGATAATGTCTAGTTTCTCTTTTGTTAGGTCTCCGGGGCATCTGACAGCTAAGCCTGGTCCTGGGAACGGGTGGCGGTTTAGGATGTCTGCATCGATTCCCATGGTGGCTCCTAGTTCGCGGACTTCGTCTTTGAATAGCTCTGCGAGAGGCTCTAACACTTTGCCCTGTTTCTGCATTTCTAGAATACGTGGGACTCGGTTGTGGTGGGTTTTGATGGTGGAGGCTTTTGAGTTTTCGTTCGATGCTGATTCGATTACGTCTGGGTAGAGCGTGCCTTGGGCGAGCATTTCTGCATTGCCTACTGCGTCCCAGAATACGTCGATGAACATGTTGCCGATGATCTTACGCTTTGCCTCTGGATCTGCTTCGCCTGCGAGGGCTGTTAGAAATCTTTCGGATGCATCAACGACGGTGATGGGGACTCCCATGCGTTTGAAGTTTGCTTCAACTTCTGCTGTCTCGTTTTTACGCATTAGGCCTTGATCAACGTAGATGGCCTGCATGTTTACGCCGGCTTCTTTGAGTAGGACTGCGAGGACGGTGGAATCTACTCCGCCGGAGACTCCACAGACTACCTGTTTGTCGCCGCATCGTTCTTTAATGCCTTCGATGAGTTCTTGTTTGAAATCTTCTATCTTAAATTCTGCAAGTTCTCCGCAGGTGTCTAGGAAGTTCTTGAGGATCTGGGTTCCTTCATGGGAGTGGGTGACTTCTGGGTGGTATTGGATACCGTAGAAGGTGTCGCCCCACTGGAGAGAGACGGGTGTTCCGTGTTGGTTTTTCGCGATGATCTGGCAGTTTTCTGCTAGATCATCTACGGTGTCTGAGTGGCTCATCCAGACTTGGCTTTCGGCAGAAATATCTGCGTAGAGTCCTTCTAATTCCACTGGGAATAGTCCAGCTTGTCCGTATTCGCGGTGCTTGCTTGATTTTACTGATCCACCGAACTTGATGTTAAGGAGCTGCATCCCGTAACAGACTCCTAGGACGGGGACGTTGTAAGATTTTAGTAGCTCAAAATCTATGTCAGGTGCATCTGCATCACTGGTAGATGATGGACCTCCTGAGAGGATGATTGCTCCAGGTTTGCCTATCTCTGAGAGGTTCTCTGGCTGATAAAGTTTAGCGAAGCAGCCTAGCTCGCGGACGCGGCGGACGATGAGTTGGGTATACTGGGAGCCGAAGTCGAGGACGGCTACGTGATTGATTTCTTCCATGATGATGAAAATTTGATATTTGAAATTTGAGATCTTTTGCCTACTTAGCTTAATCTATTAGCCTAGTGGCTGGTAGTTTGTAGGTTCTTCGGTGATGGTGATGTCGTGGGCGTGGGACTCGCGGAGTCCGCCGGCTGTGATTCGGGTGAAGACGGCGCGTTCGCGGAGTTCGTCTAGGGTGTTTGCTCCTACGTATCCTAGTCCAGATTTTAGCCCGCCCATGAGCTGGAAGATAACGTCTGAGAGCGGGCCTTTGTAGGGCACACGACCTTCGACTCCTTCTGCTACCATTTTGCCTGAGGCGTTTTGGCTGTAGCGGTCTTTTGATCCTTTACGCATAGCTCCTAGTGAGCCCATGCCGCGATATGATTTAAATCTTCTGCCTTGGTAGTGAACCATGTTTCCTGGTGACTCGCGGGTTCCAGCTAGGATGGAGCCTAGCATGACTAGGTCTGCGCCTGCGGCGATGGCTTTCACCACGTCTCCAGAGTAGCGGATTCCACCGTCTGCGATGACTGCAACGCCTTTGCCTCTGCAATAGTCTGCTACATTTTGAATCGCGGTGAACTGTGGCATTCCTACGCCTGCTACCACGCGAGTGGTGCAGATAGAACCTGGTCCGACACCTACTTTTACAGCGGATGCTCCCGCGTTAACGAGATCTTCTGCGCCTTTTGATGTTACGACGTTTCCTGCTACAATCGGAGTGTCGCCAAGAGCACGTAGTGTGCTAACTACATCCATAACGCGGCTGGTGTGTCCTGTGGCGGCATCGATAAATAGTGCATCTGCACCAGCGGCGATGAGTGCTTGTGCACGTTCCACGCATTCTGGTCCAGGTCCCACAGCTGCTCCACAGCGTAGTCTACCTTTTTGGTCTTTCGCTGCGTTAGTGAAAAGTAATCGCTTCTCAATGTCTGCTCCTGTGATGAGTCCAGCTAGTGTGCCGTCTGCATTGATGAGAGGAAGTTTCTCAATTCTATTGGTGTAAAGAATACGACGAGCTTCTTCGATAGTGGTGTTAGCTGGTGCCGTTACGAGGCGCTCCATTGGAGTCATTACTTCAGAAACTTTACGAGTCTCGTTAGCGCTGTGTCGCACATCACGCTCGGTTACCATGCCTTCAAGCTTACGGTCTGGACCTACAACAGGGAATCCAGCAAATCCTTGTTCATTCATGATCTGGCGAATTTGTGCCACATTCATGTCTTTAGTTACCGTATAGGGATCATAAATGACTGCGTTTTCTGAACGCTTCACTTTAGATACCATCGCTGCTTGTTCCTCGACCGTGTTATTGCGATGAATCACGCCAATGCCACCTTCGCGAGCGAGGGCCATTGCTAAATCAGCTTCGGAAACTGAATCCATTGCTGCGGAAACGACTGGTATATTGAGCCCAATGTTTTGTGTTAACCACGATGAAATCTGTGTCTCGTTGGGGATCACAGAGCTATGCTGTGGAACGAGGAGCACGTCGTCAAATGAAAGTCCTAAAGAAATCTCTGCCATGAAGGAGACAACTCTAAAAGTGTGTGATTTGCAAGTCTAAAAACGAGGGTTTGGTGGATTCTTGGAGGTAAGTTTTTGGTTCTGAATTTTAGTGAAATAGTGAGATAGAGATTTCAGACTATTTATTCAGAATAAAAATCTTGCAAACTTAGTCTATAAGAGATAATTCCAATCCGCATCTAACGCTTCATGAGGCTATAATTAGTTTCATTGAGATGAATAGAGGGGCATTAGCTCAATTGGTAGAGCGCCTGCATGGCATGCAGGAGGTCAGCGGTTCGATTCCGCTATGCTCCACCAT
>JAVCKV010566966.1:0-10393 GCA_032274145.1 Herpochondria borealis | reverse complement strand
CCCCAAACCCCTCCCTTCAATATATTACCCTATCAATAAATCATTATTTTTTAAATAATTAAAAAATGAACATGTAAGATGTAGACCATATATTCAAAATCCTAATAATAGGAGATTCTTCCGTCGGCAAGTCCAATATCCTCCTCCGATTTTCCGACAATATATTCCACGACACCTTCCTCCCCACAATAGGAGTGGATTTCAAAATAAAAAACCTCACAATAAAAGACCAGTCTGTCAAACTAAACATTTGGGACACAGCTGGCCAGGAGAGATTCAAAACAATAACTTCAACATACTACAAAGGATCTTTCGGAATAATCCTAGTCTACGACGTCACAGACCGAAATTCCTTCAACAACATAAACAGTTGGCTCCAAGAAGTCCAAAAACACGCCGGCCCAAAGGTAGTAAAATTTTTAGTCGGAAACAAATGCGATTTGGAACAAGAAAGAGCAGTGAGTACATAAGAAGGACAGGAATTCGCGGATTCAATAGGAGTCACTTTCTTGGAAACCTCTGCCAAGGAAAAAACGAATATTGACGAAGTCTTTATCCAATTGACATCTCAAATCCACGAGTGCCTTCCTGCCTCTGAAAAAAAGACAGACAAGAATATCAATAGTCTTAATTATAGGAGGAATAAAAAAAAAGGGTGCTGTTGATTTTAATTTAATATTTTTATTATTTAGATTTTTATTTATTTAGATTTTAAAAATTTGTTGAATTTCTTTGTCGACATTCCAGTCCTTTATTTTATATCTGTTGAAGTCTTCGTTTGTGATTCTTTTGTTTTTGATTTGGATGTCTTTGTTCCAGAAATTTGTTATTTCTACTAATTGTTGAGGATCGTCTTGGTATTCTTCCCAATTGTCGAATTTTGAAGGGTCCAGGGAATCTTCTTCTTTGGAGAATTGATTATCTTCCCATTGTTGGAATTCTTTTTGGAGCTCGCTGGAATTGAGATTTTTGTGTTGCTGGATGAAATTTTCCATTTCTGGATTTCGTTTTTTTATTTTGATTTTTCTTTTTGGAGAAGAAATTTCTTTGATTTTATTGAAATCTGGAATGTTTTCATTATTTATAATTTTTACATATTTGTCAGGGTGCTAGTATACATCTAATGTATTGTCATCATAAGAAGATGTCGAAGGATTTGCCAATTTATTAAGAAATTGGGTAAGATATTTATTTATTAATTTTTCTCTTGTTTGCATTTCCGGATCTTGGCATTTATTTATTTTCTTAGAAATTTCTTGAATTTATTTTTTCATATTTACCATATCAACTTTGTCACTGTAAAATAATGTTATTAAATGATCATTGTCGTCCAGCATTTAATCAAGAGAATTCTGCCCTCCTCTCAAAGCCTTTTCCAAAATCAAGAAATAAGAATGACATTAATGTATTAATTCCTTTTCCTTATTGAAATCCACTTGTCCTTATAAATTCAATGGTCTTTTTTCTTCTTAATCCAATTGACAACTTTGTGAACTTATTCTATGAATTTAGTAAGAGCCTTCTTTTCTTTCGGAAATTATTGGCTGGGAGACAGTTTGGTTCAATTTCATATAATTGAATCCGAAACAGATTTCGAATCCAATTGACATTTTTACTCTATTTTCTTTTATTTTTTATTTGAAACAATTGTCTAATTCTTTTTCTATTTGCTTGCCCTTTAGACCGAAGTACCCGCAGTTCTCCAAAGCAGAAAATGATAAAATTAAAAATAAATACATTAATTTAAATTATTAATATTAACTGTATGTTGTTTGTTATTTTTTGTATGGGGATTGTTTATGGTATATCTTTTGAAAGGAATTAGTTGAAAGAGAAAGTGAAATTGAGTGAGAATTTGTAGAAATTAAATAAAATAACTGAAAATATTGAATTTGATGAGGAAATCAGTAAAATAATAGAAGAAGTAAGTGACAATGTAGTGAAAGAAATAATTAAGCATGAAGAATAAGACTACTAGTAAGATACAGAAATAGAAAAAGATATTGTTTTGCTGAAAGATGATCAAGATCCAAATATTTATATGCATTAAAAAAAGTATTAAGATTTCAAATTAATGTTTGGACCAGGCAATGGCCATTTGGAAAAATAATAATTTATTCCAAAAGAATTTATTCTTTTTTTCAAAGAAGGAAAAGTTGAGGAATTAAAAAATCAGAAATTGGAAATGAATTCAGTATACACTCCTATATATCAAAATATAAAGAATCATATGTATAATTAATTATTGTTTATTTATTATATCTAATACTGTATTATTTTTATTGGATATTAAATTCGAGTAATGGGAGTTTTTTTTTGTTGATATTAATCCATGTCTTTGTAGTATTTCTTGTTGGTTTATTGGGTCGGGCTGAGGGTTGGGAATTGAATTGTTGTTTAGTAAATCTATCATTTATTTGTATGTGATTTCTTTTTCTTCTGTTTCTTTTGCATTGCAGTTTCCCATTTTTAATAATTAATGTTTTTGTTAAATAATTTAAAAGATAAGATATTTGGGAGGGAGGAGTTTGTTGAAATTATACCAAGGGTTCTTGTTATTAATTTTCCGACTGAAAAAAGACTTCCTTAGATTTTGTAGTAATTGGGAAATGTATAAGGAAATCATAAGATATGGAATGTTAGTGAGTATTGTTATTAGTATGAAGAATTGGGAATCGTGGAAGATTGGAACAAACCAGGGTACCCCAATCCTTCTATTATAGAATTGTATTAAATTTCAAAATAAATATTGGACTGGATGGACTCTGCTATGGATAATTTAGTTATCATACATTGTTAGTAATCTTTCAACTGAACTTCAATTGTTTTGATATTTTTATTAACTTTTATTCAGAAAAATAATTTTCTTGAAATAAAATAAAAAATAAATAAAAAATTGAATAGTCAGTTACTAAATAATCAATAATTATACCTGAAGTATATAGAAAGTGTATTTTCTGATATAAAATTAAACAAACACCCACTGCTACTAAAAAGTATAACAATTAGCATAGTCCCATAAATAAAACTATTCAAAGACCATGCAGAGGATCCCATTCTTCTTCATCAGCCAAAATTCAAACCCTACATCCAAATTTTTGATAAAGATAAAATTCTTTACAATTCTTTTGATTTGTTTTTTAAAAAGTGAATTAAATTCAAATTAATTATTTTTTGAAATTAAAAAGGAAATAATTATTTAAAATGATTTCTTATTAAGAATAAGACATTTCCTTTCTTCGGAAATAAGATATTCGATCTGCAGACTGATGGTCTCTCCTTTGATGATTTTTGATGAGAAATTGAAAATAAATAACAATTACATAGATTTCGGAGTCTGCCTCGATTTGACTGCAAATTTCTTCATCACTTTCCATTTCAAATAATTGAAAAATAGAATCAGCGAGTCCTTTTTGAAACTTGAAAAATTATCAAATAAAAAAATCACAAATCAACAACCAATCCAACAAGACATATACACAATAGACGACACTCCTCCCATCCAAAACAACAGCATCGAAAAAAAACAAGAAATCGACCAGCTCCTCCAAAACATTTCCGAGCAATCCATTTCAGACGAAGAAGACTACATCAACAATTTGGAAAATAAAATTAATTAATAATGAAAAATTAATCATTACTTTTATCAATTCACGAGCAAAACGATATCAAATAATTGATACACAAAGAAGTAGATGGAGAAGGAAACGAAATGCTGGAGTCTTTTATAAAAAATTCAGACGGATTCGAAACAATGAATACATACAATGCTTAGTTGGCAAAAATAAGTTACCAGAAATTTTTATTTTTCAGAAACACGGCAGGGTACTTGTGTCTTTTGTCTTTTATTTTCTCCCTTACGACTTTCTCTTTGAACTATCATTTGGATGAAGGGGACTCTGCTGTTAATATATTTATGATGGTCATGGGATTGGTGTTTAAATGTTTTCTTGTTATTATTTATATATATAGTGTGAGGAAGTATGGGGATTTTTTGAAGGCCATTGGGAAATTGAAGGACAGTGATGATTATTTTAAGGAGGAAGGGTATGTGTATATTTATTTCAAGGCTTTGGTTTTGTTTATTTCTCCTTTGTTTTTTTTGAGAGGGTATCAGGTTGATGTGGAAGAGTATTATTGGAATACTGATAATTCTTATGTATTTTTTTCGAGGGACATTAATCATTATTTATATATAATACAGTTCACTGTTCAGTTCTGGTTTATATTTTTTATCACTTTTCAGAATTCTGTTTGGGCAAAGACAAGATCTAATAGAATTTGTAATATGTTTGGATTCGATAATGATATTATTTTTATAATAAAGTGTATATTGTCTACATAGGGGATAAGGTTTGTTTTTATTATTGTTTTGTCTGGAATGTTTTTTTTTAGCACTTTGATAAATGTGAGTGAGATAGGGTACTATCTTTATATTAAGGATGATGCCAGTGTGGCTGCTTCTGATATTAAGGATAGTCAAGTTTTGATATTTTATTATAATACTTTTTGGAATATGCTTGTGACTATGACAACTATTGGGTATGGGGATATGTATGTCAGAACTAATTTAAGTAGAGTTATTATATTTTTTGTTGCTGTTTATGGAGCTGTCATTCTTCCTCTTCTTATTGTCTCCATCACTAATTTATTTGAGATCAATAAATAAGAAAAAGTTGTCATGAAAATAATGGAAATGATAAATATTAAAAAGGAATTGTAGAAATAAGCAGTGCCTATTATCATACTAGCTCTGAGGTTGAATAAATTATTGAAAGACGAGAAGTAAATAGAAAATGTTTTTAAATAAAGAAATTTAATGAATCAGAAATTGAAAAAATTCAGTTTATTGAAAACAAGATACGACAATCTCCAAGCCTCCAATCAGATCCAAGACCTCGCTGCAAAAATGGAACAAATAGATAACAAATTCACAATAATGACACAGCACTTCCTTCAATACATTTATCCAAAAACCGAATTAAATAATTAAATTTTAATGGGAAATTCTTTAGAAAAAAATCACATAAAGAAATATGTAGACAAAGAAATAAAAAAAATAACAAAAGACAATTACTTAAACATTAAATAAATAATGCAATTCCAAGTACCTAATTTATCTATCAACACAAGGCACTTGGGCTTGCTGTATTATTTGGATGATGATAAGACAGGGAAATTCGGGTAATAGAAAATTGTGAGGGCTTGGGGAAAGCTGAAAGATATTTGTGAGAAATATAGGAATTACGAATTGTGTTTTTAATTATTGTCTTATTGTTCTGGGATTTTGTTGGGGGATTTGAAGAAATCTGGGAAAATGGTGGGGAAGTGGTTGGTTGTTTGTTTGAAGGAAGTTGATAAGAATGTGTTGGTTGTTGGGGAAATGGAATATGTTAAATTTGAATTTATTGAATGTCTTTATGATTTGTTTAATGTGAAGGGGATTTAGGAGATTAGTTTGTAGGAATTGTTTTATTTGATGTAGTAGGCGGGGGAGGAAAGGAATTTGTTGGATATTGGGTGTAAGGAGTTGGATTGCTTTGTGCCGATGGGGATTGTGGAGGATTTTATATTGGGGTTTTTGAAGGGGATGGGGGGGTTGTATAGGGAATTGGAGGGTAATTGAATTTTATTGTGATTTGATTTTGGGGTGGGGTGGAGATTTATTGTATAATGGATTATTTATTGTTAATTGTAATGTTATATTTTGGAAACTCGTTGTATTTTTTATTGTATTATTTATTGTAATATGATATATTGTATTATTGTATTTTAATATTCTATGTATTAATATTTTAATACTTATTAGAGATCAATAATCTCTAATAAGAATATTGAATCAATAAATTATTATCAATTAGAGATCAATAATCTCTAAATAATAATATTGAATCAATAAATTATCATCATATATACAATAATAATTAATACCATATATACAATATTATCTATATACACTATACTACCATATCTAATACCATACCATCCATACCACTACCACACACCTTCTCTACACAACCCCTCCACAACCCCTCCACAACCCCACCTTCCCTTCCCTCCAACCACCCACAACACAACAACCCCAAAAGTTTCCAAAAACAATTAGAATCTATTTAATTATAATGGGAATCAAATCATTCTTCACATACTTCAAATGTTCCGAGTACATGTACGACATAAACAAAGACACCACAATAGGAATAGATGGCTACATCTGGCTTCACAAAGCAATCCACATAATAAAAAGATTCCACAACAACAAAAACCAAGTAAAATCCTTCGTCAAATTTTTTCTTTCAAAACTTTCACTTTTCAAACACAAAAAATTTACATAATTTGGGATGGCAACAAATTAAAAATCAAAAACAAAACCCAATTCCCTTTATTCCTCCAAAAACAAAAGAATTACTTAATCCACATAAAAAAAATAAAAAACCAACAAAAAATAGACCAAACAAAAATACTAAACCTTTCCCCTTCCCTTGTCCATTAAATAGAAATAGAATTGAAGACTGTATATAAAGACAGAATAATATTTATCACTGCTCCCTTCGAGGCTGATTCTTAATTGGCTTATTTGAATAAAAAAGGTATAATCGATATTGTTTTGACTGAGGATTCGGATTTGTTTGTTTTTGGGGCAAAAAGAGTTGTTTATAAAATTGATAAGACAATGAAGGGATAGTTCTTTGATAAAGGGAAAATTATGAAATAGAAAAAAATTGATTTTAGTGAGAAGGGGGAAGATTTTTTTATTTAAGTTTGTGTTTTGGCAGGGTGTGATTATTTGTAGCCTCCTAAAGGGATTGGGTTGCTGAAGGCGTGGAAGTTGTTCGGGAAATATAAAAGTATATAGAATATAGTGAGAAGTAGTAGGTTTGTTTTTGGGGAGGATTATTTGGAAAAGTTTATGAAATCTTATTTGATGTTTATGTTTATGTATGTTTATTGTCCTTTGTAGGGAAGGATTGTTCATTTGAATTAAAAAGGGTTGTTGAAAACGGATTTGGAATTTTTGGGGATTTTGAAAGGGAAAATGGGTTTTTTGAAGAATGGGTTGAGTAAGGAGGAGATGAAGATGATATCTTTGGGGAAGGTGAATCCTATTACTTAGATTAGTTTTTTGGAAAGTAATGAATTGTAGATTTTGTGGAAGAAGAAAGGGAAGGGTAATGATTAATAGAAGTAATAAGATATTATTATTAATAAATAAGATATTAAGAAATAGTAAAATAATAATTAGATATTAGATAAAAATATTAAAGATTTGATGATTTAGTTGAAAGATTTTCATTTGACTGATAAAAGTAAATAAATATAATAAAAAATTGTTGTTGATTAGAATGAATTGAAATTTGATGATAATGATGTTATATAATAATAAGATATTAAGGTTATAAATAAAATAGTATAACCATAATAAACAATAAGTAATTATAATATATTTAGAAAATAATCAGTTTTTAGATAATTAAATAATAAATAATTAGATTAATCAATAGTTATTAATGAATTATCTAATAAATAAATTAATTAAAATTTATTGAAGAAAAAATAATAAAAACATAAAAAAATTATATTGAAAAAAAATGATAATAAATAATATAAATATAAGGATATATAAATAAAAAAGGGCATATTTGATAAATTATATAATAAGGTAATAGATAAAATAGAGAAATTATTCAAAAATAAACAAAATTCAAAATAGTCATTTTATTAATTTAATTTTATATAATTAATAGATCTATTAATATATTTATAATATAATGTAATTATTACAGTACTATTAAAATTGTTACAATTAATAATTACAATACAATTAATAAATAGTATTAATACAATCACAATAACAATTACAATTACAATTACAATTACAATACATTAAATGGAAAATTATTTATCATTCATTTTTAATTTCTGTTATTTCTTATTAAAACAATTAGTAATAGTACTATGCAATACCAGGTATATCTTTAATATTAAATACTTTTTATATATAAGATAGTGTTTGTAAATATGTTTATAGAAATACCAATTCTTCATTATTTTTGAAATATCTTATCATATAATTAACTCCTATGTATATACTTTATTTATTTGGATATTTAATTTAATATATTTAATATTTGAATTGAGGATATTCTTTTTTATTTCTTTTCTTTTCTGTAAATAATAATAAATAATATTTCTCATTTGTTATCTTTTTTAGATTTTTGGTTAAATGAAGAAATAGTTTAGGAGGGTAGTCTATATCTTGTTTATCATATTTTATTATTAATTACTGTTCTTGAGATAGTATGTAATTTATTAATAATAGTAGAAATGTTGGTTTCTTCATTTGTTTTAAAAAGTATTAATTAAAATTAAATATTTATTTATATTTATTGATATACAATTAATATTCAATTATATTAAATATTAACAACAACAAAAACCACAACAAAAATAATATAAACAATAAATTAATTATTCATTCACAAAACAATTTATTATCACAACTACTCAAAGCAATACTAACTGCCTACAACAGACAAAAAGGATACTAAAAATCCAAATTATAAATATCCTTATCAATTTTCCCGAATTACAAAACCACATTCTTCTCCACATCCCCTACCTCAATCAACTAGAAATTCTTAACACTAGCCTACTCCACTCTATTAAAGAAATCCAGCACAAAAGCCTCATACTATTCATTCCACTAAGGAGGATTATTCATAAAACAATGAATCTCACTATTAATAATCTTCTTTGCAGTGGCAAGCCCTTAATTCTATTTCTCGGGCTGGAATTTAACATATTAATCATCTATGTATTAAGGTATAACAATTCTCAATTTCCTCGGCCCTTTCATCCCCATAATATTCTTCTCATATTTAATATAACAAAACTCTTGTCTTCTCTTTTCCTTCTTCACTTTCTTCTTGGGATTCTCTCCATTATCATACAAATAAAATTCTGTGCCGACGAAATTGGATCTCAATTTTCCCAAGCAGTTTTTCGATTTTCTTTTGTAGTCGTTTTTTTTGAGAGAAAGGATATAGTTTGATGTCTTGTTACCTGACTTCCTTTTGGCAGAACAAATGTAATGGTTTATATTTTGGCTGAAGAAGATGTGGAATTGAGGGAAGAATTTGTTTTTGATTCCTGTTTTGTCTCTGAGAATTGAAACTTGGATTATTTTGCCCTTGGGGGGAGGGTTGGTTATGAAATTTTTCATGTTGGATAAATTTAATTCGGAAATTTTTAGGACTTTGTTGTCGTAGTCTTGTTGTTTTATTTGTTCTTGTCTTTGGATTTGCTTTTTTTTTATTTGTTTTTGGGATTGGGAATCGGATTGGGAATGGTGTGATTGGGAAGGGTTGGTTTGGGAGTTTTCTTGGATTTCTTGAGGGGGTTGTTGTTGTTGTTTTATTTTTAATAGATCTTGTTGGGTGTCGGATTGTTGTTTGTTTAGTTGGGAGGGATTGGATTGGGAGTCTATGTCTGAACTAAAACTAATTGTGTTTCTATTATTTTTGATTGATTTTAGTTTTTTTAGTAATACTTATTCTATATTGTTATTGTTATTATTATTATTATTAGAGTTATCATCATTATTATTATCATCTTTATTGTTATTATTATTTTTATTAATAAATTTTATATCATTATTATCATCTTCATCATCTTAATCATCACCTTTCAATTACAAAATATTTTATTTCAATTTTATTCCATTTTCACTTTCCGATTCAGAAGAAACAAAATCCATTTATCTTTATTTCATTTTTTTATTTTTATTTTCCAACTTCTTCTAACCAACCAATAATTTATCCCACTTCTTCTAACTTTCCACCCTACTCATACTATTCTCCTTATCCATATCTTTTTTCTTTCTATTTTTCAACCTCTCCCTCAACAATTAAATCCTACTCTTCATCTTCGATTTATCCAAATTCGTTTTTGATTAATTTCTAAAATTATACTTCGGCTTGGTCAGTGATACCTTATTCCCCTCCCTACCCCCTTCCCTTTAAATACTCTTGACTTCTTAAGAATCACTTGAAAAAGAGAAACTATCCATTCTTTATTACATATTTATTATTAATTATTCAGTATTGTGTTTTGTAGTTCTGAAAATATTTAATTTAAATTCTATTAAATATTTTATTTATTGTCTCTCCAAATATTTATTGCATCATCGAATTGATTTTTTAAGATTTTGTATTCTGTGAATTATTCTTTTTCATTATCCTATGCTACTTGGTAGAATTTTTCTGCTCTGGTGTTGGGGTAGGGAAGAGTGTTTATTTGTATTTTGGTGGGGGAGTCGAAGTGGGGGCCGTCCATGAGCATGGGAGGGTAGGGCATTCCGGCGAATCCTGGTTTGAAATTGAAATTGTTGTTG
>JAVCKV010566955.1:0-10393 GCA_032274145.1 Herpochondria borealis | reverse complement strand
GGTTTTCCCTCTTTCTCTTTTTTTTAGTACCTATTTTTGTTCGATTCAAAAAGTTGCATTTATGAGTTGAATGCAAGACGTAATTCAAAAAATACTGATAGTCAACCTCTTTTGGATGATGAACTTTATAAAGAACGATTTTCAGTCGAAAGAACGAATGCTTGGATTGATGCTTTTAAAACCCTTCTCGTTAGATTTGAAACGAAAGCTCAAACTTGGATGAGTTGGCATCACTTAGCTTTTTCACTTATTCTAATTAGATTTCAAACAAATCATTTTAAACAACTTCAATATTTATAACCTGAATACTTTCTGTCTATGTTCTATCATACGGCTTAACCCGCTTTGAAGGGAAGTGTTCAAATCGAACTATTTTTTTAAATGAAAAAACCCTCACCTAATTTAAAGGTGAAGGTTTGATAACTAACACACGCCTTAATTCTTTTTTTAATTTATAGTGTTTAAGTACAAGGAGCAGGAATTTATTCTCTTTGCCTTCTGCTATATTGGTCTAACAATATAGCAGAAGGCATCCTAATAAAGTTTTGTTTTACTACAAAATAAAAATGGAAAATTTTGAATGCCTGAAGATAAGACTATCTCGATAATGGAGATTAGGAAGGTTAAAAGCTTTTTGTAACATCTTTGTTTGGATTAATAATTAAAAGCAATTGTGTTTTGTGTTATTTTTCAAGTGCAAATATAAGTATAAATATTATAAAAATCAATAATTTATACGTTGCCGCTCTATACAAAAACGCTACAGTACTATTTAGCTGTTTTTGGTGCTTTAGTTCTGATTAAAAAACATGAGTCATCCCATAAGTAATATACTTACGGATTGATTTAGAAAAAAAGAACCTCCTGTGTATTTTTGATTATTCTCACACAATCAAAACACAGGAGGTCTTTATGTTTAAAAACATGTTACAAAATAGGAAGAACGAACCAATTAGACAAAAGTCAGGGGAGTTCTTATTGACACAATCTCACCAGTATTTATCTGCTATTGAAAAAACACTTTCGAAAAAGATAGATGACCGATACGTTCAGACCTTTTACAATTTATTTATAGCCATTCTAATGTTTCGCAACCGTCCTATGGGATTGTTACTCAGTGAATTAGGTGGATTTATTGCTGGTTTCGGTTCTGCACCTGCGGGCACAAAAAGAATTGGTCGTTTGCTAGGTTGTAAAAAATGGAGACATGAATCGATTGATGATTTTTTCTTTCAAAGAGGCAAACAAAGAATTGAAAAATTAGCTGAAGGTAAAAGACCATTGCTATTGTGGGACGATAGTCGCATTGAAAAATCAGAGAGTTCTTTTTTGGGAGGACTATGTAGTGTGTTTAGTAGTAAAGGACAACGACTTACCAGAATTAGGTCTGGATTTTTTAGTCCACCAGGAAAAAGAATCTATACAACGGGTTATAAATGGACGGGAGTAATGTTGTCAGCATTGGGAGAAGTTCCCTCTGTGTTCAATATGACATGGTGGACAACACGGGGTAAATACAAAGAACATGGGACCAATATTATTTATCGAATGTTGAGAAAAATCGACCAAGAAATCGGCAATATAGGCTTACATGTTTTTGACAGAGGTTATGCTAATACAACGATGGTGGAGTGGTTGATAAAATTTAATCAAGACTTTCTCATTCGTTGGGTCAGTAATCACCGATTTTTAAATGAACAAGGCGAACTAAAAAAAATATACAACATCGCAAGATCTTACAAAGGAAAAGCGATCAAGCAAGTCAAAGACAAAGAGCGAAAAAAATTTAAAACGATATCTATCGCATGGGCACCAGTAAGACATCCAGAAAGTCCTGATACTCAGTTATATCTGGTTATCATTCGAGATAAAAACTATAGTAATAATCCAATCTATTTAATCACTAGCATACCTATAATGGATAAGGCGACGGCTTGGGAAATGTGTTTTTCTTATATTCATCGTTGGGAAATTGAGCAGTCTTTTCGATGCTGTAAATCAGAGCTTGCTATGGAAAGTCCAAGGCTTTGGTTTTTTGACAGAACATTAAAATTATTGGCAATGGTCTCTTTGGTTTATGATTTTTTATTACGAATACTTGGCAATTGGAAACCTTGGGCTGAACAACTCTTTACTACTTGGTGTCATAGAACAGGAAATCGGTACCGCAAAGCTGCGATACCGATTTACCGATTAAGAACTGCTATCTCCATGGCACTTCACGCTTTGTTTTTTGAAAAACATTTTGAACGCAGTGGATGGTTTGATAGCGTTACGTAAAAGCAGTACTTATGGGATGACTCATGTTTTTAGATTTATGTCAATTTAGCTTGGTGGGAAACAATATTTTGACACCAAGCTAAATTGAATGATGTGTGTTAGATAATCAAAATAATTTGATCCCATCACAAATATAATTATTTTATTTAATGTTTAATTTCTGGTCAGCAATAAATATTTAGTCAAGCAAGTACTGAATAAACGTAAGTGTTTTGTTTGAAATTCAACAAGAATTTACAATAGAATAGTAAATAGGAAATGAAAGAACTTGAATAATAATCTAGGAGTCTGTTCAGTAGTTTAGCATAATCTAATCATATTCTATTTTTAATGTAACAGCTTTTGTATGCATCTCGATACTACCTCTTATATTCATAAAATGTAGCTTTTTTTAGAAAATAATGAAACTGTAGCTTTGTTTGTGCTTGGTTTGTTTTCGTGGGCAAATTCTCCCTTTTGGCTTTGGTAAACCTATAATACAAAGTTAGCCTAAGCAGTAATAGCAATCTAAAAGGTGAAAATAAAAAAGACCATTCTGAATTATTCAGAATGATCATTATGAGAAGATTCCAACCCATAGAATCTTAATTTATTTGGTTCAATTTTCAATCCATAGATAGGAAGAAATACAAAAAACAAGGGGGAAGAAAAATCTAACAGGTTAGATTAAAAATCTAAATATTGAAAATGGACCTTCTCAACGAAAGTATTGATGTCTTTCTAAAAAGATAACATAAGTAAGTACAACTTGAAAAGTAAATCCTGAGGTAAAATAATTTCCTGAAATTAAGGAAGATGAAAAAGTAAAATCCTGTATCTTAGTATTTTTTAAGTTGAATGCAAGTTTTTATAGTTTAGGTGTGTAAAAAAAAAACGGTTATTCTGAGTAATTCAGAACAACCGTTATAAGAAGATTCAACCCAGAATCTTATTCTTCTACCTTAATAACCTTGTGTACTAATTCGCGGTGTCCATTGTAGTTCACATAAGCGAAGTACGTTCCAGCAGCGAATCCAGAAAGATCTAATTGCTTGCTGTTAGCTCCTTTAGCCATTACAACATTCAATAAAACTTTTCCTGAAAAATCTACAACCTCAATGCTAGCATCCGTTTCGAATGGTGTTACAACTCTCAATGTAGTTGTTTTAACCACTGGATTTGGATAAAGGATAACATCAGGTACATCTTGACTTGAAATGATTACAGTTTCTACTTGAGAGAACTCATAGTCACCATCAAAATCAACTTGTTTCAATCTGTAGTAGTTGTATCCATATGCAGGATCAGCATCTACTAAAGCATATGTATTAACTTGATTCGTAGTTCCGTTACCTTCAACAACTCCAATCGATTCAAATTCTTTTCCGTCTAATGAACGTTCTACTACGAAGTGGCTATTATCTTCTTCACTTGCTGTAGCCCATTTAAGTACTACTTCACTGTTGTTGATTAACTGAGCTTCGAAGCTAGTCAAAGCAACTGGTAAAGCAGGATCAATGAAGAATCCAGCATCAATGCTTCTGTTATCTTCACCACTACCTAAAGTGATTAGATCAGACTTACCTGTAAGAGGACTAATATCACTGTCAGCGAAATCAAAACCATTTCCAAATTCATCTTTTCTAGTGATTACATAAGTAGCTGGTTGAGAAAACTGAACTTCGTAAGTACCAGGTACTAACATCGTGAATAAGTATTCTCCATTGTCATCAGTAGTCTGAGTAGCTGATACATCATTTCCAAAAATATCAGTACCAGTCAAAGTAACTGTTACACCTGCAAGAGGACCGTCTGTATTATCTTGAAGACCATTCTGATTTTCATCAATAAATGCTTTGTCTCCCAATGTTGCAGCTGCAATATATCCAGCATCAATCGTATCATCATTGTCACCTGATTCCAAAGTAACTACTTGACTCATTGCTTCGTTAACTACAGCCATTGCTACAGCATCAGAATCTTTTGTATCATCACCACCTTGGTTAGCTTTTGTAAGAATAATATCCTTACCAGCAACATTAACTTGAGTTGGGAATACAACTTTGTAATCACCAGGCTTCAATCCTGCAAATTCATATAATCCGTTAGCATCTGTAGTCGTGTCATCTAAAGTGTTACCAGCAGTATCTCTCAACTCAACAGGTACACCTTCAATTCCTTCTCCTGCATCTTGGATACCATCTAAGTCAGCATCTTCCCAAACATAGTTTCCTAATTTAGCAGGGAAGTAGTAACCAGCATCAACATCGTCGATATCATCGTTAGCAACAACTGTTACTAATTCAGTCATTGCATCATCAGTACCAGGCATTGTAACAGCGTCAGAATCTTTAGTATCATCGTTTCCTTCATCTGCATCAGTTAAGATTGCAGTAACAGCGCCTATAGTAGGAGCAGTAAATTTAACTTTATAAGTACCAGGAGCTAAGTTTGTGAAGTCATAAGTACCACCGTTAGCAGTAGTTTGAGCTTGACCAACCATATCACCATTAGCATCTAATAACATTACAATTACGCCATCAATTCCAGGCTCATTATCATCTTGTAATCCGTTTGCGTTTTTATCTTCAAAAACAACATCACCGATAGAAGCTTTACCAGGAACATACCCAGCATCAATTGTATCGTCGTTATCACCAGACTCTAAAGTAACTAATTGAGACATTGCATCAGTAGTACCAGGCATTGGTATAGCATCACTGTCAGCAGCATCGTTAGCACCTTGGTTAGGTGAAGTTAAATCAGCAACAGTACCTGCATTCGTAGTAGCAGCTTGTGGAAACTTTACTTTGTAAGTACCAGGAGCTAATCCTGCGAATTCGTATAAACCACCATTAGCAGTTTCAACAGAAGTAATCATGTCTCCATTAGCATCTAATAACATTACTGTTACGCCGTCGATTCCATTTTCTCCTAAGTCTTGAATTCCATTTTCATTAGTATCTTCGAAAACAAAGTTTCCAAGTTTAGCTGGGAAGTAGTATCCAGCATCTAAATCATTTTCATCGTCTCCAGCGGTAACTGTTACAAACTCAGTCATTGCATCATCGCTATTAGCCATTGCCACAGCATCAGAATCTTTTGATTCATCAGTACCTTGACCTGCATCAGTTAAGATGGCAGTTACACCATTTTGAGTAGGTGCAGTAAATTTAACTTTGTAAGTACCTGGAGCTACATTAGTGAAGTCATAAGCACCACCGTTAGCAGTAGTTTGAGCTTGACCAACCATATCTCCATTAGCATCTAATAACATTACAGTTACGCCATCAATACCAGACTCACCAGCATCTTGAATACCGTTTGCGTTTTTATCTTCGAAAACTTTATCTCCAATAGTTACAAGAGCAAAGTAACCTGCATCTAAATTATCAACAGTTTGTCCGTTTTCTACAGAAACTATTTGAGTCATAGCGTTTCCAGAACCATCATTCATAGGAATTGCATCAGAATCTGTATCATCATCACTACCTTGATTTGCATCAGTTAAATCATAGTTAATAGTTCCAACAGTTGGAGTTACTGGGAATTTAACTTTATAATCTCCTGGTGCTAAGTTGTCGAATGTATAGGTTCCATTTGCAGTAGTAGTTGTTTGACCAACCATGTTTCCATTTTCATCTAATAACATGACAGTTACGCCATTAATATTTGATTCATTGAGATCTTGAATACCATTTAAATTTTGGTCTTCCCATGTTACACCTGTAATCTTAGAACCAATAAAATAACCAGCATCTACATTAATAATATCATCACCAGCAATTACTGTAATGACCTCAGTCATGGCATCATTAGTTCCTTGCATCACTACTGGATCACTATCTGTTCCATCATTAGTTCCTTGATTAGGTTGAGTTAATATATAATTAAAAGCAGAAGTAGAACCAGTAGCAGGAAACTTAACTTTATAGTCACCTGTATCTAAATCATTAAATTTATATTTTCCATCATTATCAGTTTGCTTTTGGGCAACCATGTTTCCATTTCCGTCTAATAACATAACAGTTACTCCAGGTAAACCAAATTCACCAGATTCTTGAATACCGTTACCATTAATATCATTGAAAACAAAATCTCCAATAGATGCAGTAAGTGGTGCACAACATCCATTAATTTTAATTTCATCAATTTCCCAAGCTCTTACATCTGTATTATTACCAACTGGATCATAAGCAACAAGTTCAAAATCTACAGTAGTAGTTGAAGTCAATTGGAATTGAGAAATTGAGCTAAAATTAAATTCAGCAAGACTCCAATCTGATTGAGACGTATAATTATTGTCAGATTGAAATACTATCAAACCATTAATTTTTGCTCTAACTGAATATTTCTTCAAATAATTATTTATAATAATAATTGATTGTCCATTATTTACAATATGCTCTTCTGATTTTTGATAAAAAGATAAACTCCCAATAGTAGTTCCAGCATTTAATGTTGCAGAAAATTTTAAAGTATGTACACTATTATCAGGTACATAATCTACATGTGTTCCTGAGATACACATCGCATTTCCTTCCTGTCCAGCAAGACAAGAATGATAATAAGTATCAGGATTATCTCTATAAACAGTTGTTGCTGAGATAGATTCACAGTTACTGTCAGTTGAATAAGTTGGCGTAAATTCTGAAAATGAATAAGCATCACTATATGCTTGACAAGCATCTAAATCCCATCCTACTAAAACATCATTACAGCTATTAGAATTTAGAGATAATGTTATTGACTTGATTGCAGTACAACCTCCAGCATTGGTAACAACAACTGTGTAAGTTCCAGATTGAGCTATTGTCGCATTCGAGATTGTAATATCCTCAGAAGTACTTGAAAACCCATTTGGTCCAGTCCATGAATAAGAAGCAAATTCATTTGGCAAAATAGAAAGAGTAATGCTTTCTCCTGATTGTATTTGAGGATTACAATCTCCATTTACCCAAGTTGTAGTAGGTGTATAATATTCACATTCTAGTTCTGGAATATTTTGTCCTACACTAGAAGAACAACTTAATTGGAAGTTGATATCATTAGCTGAATATGCCTGAACGGTATGTGCAGTATTGTTAGGTTGAGAAACGATATGAGAGACCAACCACATACTACCTCCATTTTGATGAATCTGTTGATCATTTGCACCTGTTCCAACTTGGAAAGATGGTCCTTTTGCAGTTAGATTCAATTTAGCACCTTCAAAGTACCCATTACCAGTAAGGGTACCACTAAAATTTGGATAATAATACCAGTCACTTGTATTAGCACTTATTTCATTTTTTGGGCTTCCAGCTGGAGGTGTAGTCGTTCTTCCTGATAGGTCGATAGAAATGTCAAAATCTCCATTTCCATGATCATTAGCAACTAAACGCCCAGTAAAATGAGCTGTTCCATCTGAATTTTCCGTGAATGTCCCATCTTGGACGCTATAATATTCTCCGAAAATGTAATTCCCATCATAAGCAGCTAAATGTGGAAAATAGCCTGTAAACGAAACATTATTTACCTCTGGGTCAGTAGTATTAGATGCTGTACATGATCTTGGGAAACCACATTGATCGGAGATAACATATTCTACATTAGATGGACAAGTTAATTGGAAGTTGATATCATTAGCTGAATGTGCCTGAACGGTATGTGCAGTATTGTTAGGTTGAGAAACAACATGAGAAACCAACCACATACTACCTCCATTTTGATTGGTCTGTTGATCATTGGCACCTGTTCCAACTTGGAAAGATGGTCCTTGTTGAGTTAAACTTAACTCTGCACCTTCAAAATATCCATTTCCAGTAATGGTACCACTAAAATTTGGATAATAATACCAGTCACTTGTATTAGCACTTAGTTGATTTTTTGGATTTCCAGCTGGAGGTATCTTTGTTCTTCCTGACAGATTCAATTGAATATCGAAATCTGCATTACCATGATCATTGTTCACTAAACGGCCTGTGAATATGGCTGTACCATTTGGTCCTTCCGAGAATATACCATCATGGATAGAAAAGTAATTACCTCCTAAGGAATTGCCATTATATGCTGCAAGGTATGGGAAATATCCTGTAAAAGATACTGCAGTATTCGGGTCAATGCTATTACTTACTGAACATTGATTAGAAGGAATGTTCAATTGGAAGTTGATATCATTTGCCTGATATGCCTGAACAGTATGTGCAGTATTATAAGGCTGAGAAACAATCTGAGAATACATCCACATACTTCCTCCATATTCGCTAATACTTTTAGCGTTAGCTCCTGTTCCAATTTGAAAAGCTGATTCTTTTGGTGTTAAGCTCAGTTCAGCTCCTTCAAAATATCCATTTCCTATAATCTTTCCACTAAAATTTGAGTAATACACCCAATCGCTCGTATTAGCGCCTATATCATTTTTGGGACTATTAGTAGGAGGAGTTGTTGTTCTTCCTGACAAATCTAAGTGAATATCGAAATCTGCATTACCATGATCATTATTCACTAAGCGTCCTTTAAATACAGCTGTACCATTTTCATATTCTATAAATACTCCATCATGGATAGAATAATAATCCCCTCCTAAGGAATTACCATTATACGCTGCTAGATATGGAAAATACCCTGAAAAAGATACTGGAATATTTGGATCAATCGTATTGGTTATTGAAGTTTGTCTTGGATATATTTCGCTTATAAATGAAGATGAACCATAAATATCTAAGGGATTAAGTCCTTTAGAATTAAGGGATAATTGTAAGTCACAAAAATCTGCATCAGTTTTTGTGATATTGGTAAGTCCTGAATCATCCGCTTTAGATGTAAAGGAGAATGCCGTTAAGCATAGAGTAATAGCTAAAAGAAGCCTCCATTTGGAGGCGGCTTCCCACTTAAAAGTAGTTTTCAATGTGTGTATGCTTGAAATCATGATAATGTTGATTAGGTTAAAAATTGTAATAAATAATATGTTATAAGTATGGAGGGGAAAAATACATTTATGGAGGATAGTTGAAAGAACACAATCAGATAGCTAATAGTAGCACCTAATCTATTAGGAGGGGGACTCTAAAACAGAAGAACTGCTCTTATTAAAAAAGTATTTGTTATAGTTTTTGTCTAGAAGGAAGGAATACTAAAAAAGTTATGTTCGTTAATCTGTTACAAAATTAAGTGAAAAATTACATCATTGTCAAATAACTACTTCGTGAATCAGCCCATTTACTTGGGTTTATACTTTTTTAACTACCCTAGTAGTTTTTTTATCACCCATGTTTTTGTTCGTTTTTTGCTATTGTTTCAAATAACACTGACACATTTTTTTAGTTTATCACTCATTAAATTCAATTATTGGAAATTCAGAGATTCATCTGATTAATATCCACGTTTTTTAAGACCATTTAATTTAGGTGCTTTCGATTTGTAGTAAGAACAATTCTCATTAAGTGTAATTATTGCTGTATTGTAGCATCTTGTTGAAATGTTTTTTACTATTACATATACTGCTGTTTCACCAGAACTCTCATATGGACTTAATAAACTATTAATATCATTTTAGAACATTTGAAAAAGTTAAATGCTAAGAAAACACGACATCAGTCTCCGTTGTCACAAATGGATTAGCTTCAGTTAAAAAGAATATTACAGGACCTGTTCCGTAAGAATTATCACAGGAATTAATTGTGGGTATGTTTCTAAGATCGGACAGTTAGTTTTCGCTTTCTCCGTTTAGGCTGTGAAAACGATGTCACATTATCAAGAATGGACTCAAGAATATCAGGAAATTCTTTTTGAAATAATCACTCCGCAGGAGTTTTGTTATTTATTCCTCGAATATAAAAATTATGAACTATAATATGGTTTCTTTTTTCTGATTTTGCCATAAAAAGTAACGGTTAGTAGTCCGTATTTTATAAAAAGAATGGTGTGTGATGCATGGGAGAGGACTGATTACTTACTTAACATAACATAATTTATAAGGATATAAATAACAATAATATCGCATTCTTAAATTCAAACCAAAAGGGTATGTTTCTAAGATCGGACAGTTAATCGATCAAACCCAGAATTCCATTTTAAAAACTGTGACATCAAAACCATAAGGTATTACAAATAGAAAAATCACCTTAGAACCATACCAAAAAACAGTAGTAGA
>JAVCKV010566944.1:0-10397 GCA_032274145.1 Herpochondria borealis | reverse complement strand
CAGTAATAACTAGTCATTTTTAGGGGTTTTGAAAACACCCTAAAAACTCCGTGTAAAACCCCCATTTATTTTTGGGGGTTTCAAAACCCCTAAACATTTGAAAACCCCTATAAATAATTTTACATTTTAATACTACCGATTTCAGTATAGTCTGTTTGAGCAAAGGTAAAAAATCTCGTTCTGATATCGTTATTCCCATGAGAATCATGATATAAACTTCCGTTTATCCACGCCCACCACACCATCGCAAAGAGCGCTATATATTCAATTACAGATACAAGTGAGACATGTCCCGCAACAATATGAGTGAGTTGTATGACAATAGCAACGTAGGCAAGATCATAAAAGAGCTCCAAAAAACTCACCTCCCTATCTATCTCTCTTTCGCTAATTGAGGCTGGCTTTTTCCACCAAATTCGAAATGTATCACGAAGGATTTGCATATTTATAATTTTAGAAAAAATAGAAACACCCTATCAATATTTCCCTATTGCACAAATGATTAAGTATTTTTGCATTTTATAGAAATATTTCCATAGTCACACGGGACTGCACTCAACAGATGGACTTGCGGCTATCAGTATCAGTTTCCCTGTTTTTTTCCTCATCATCGCTCTCTGATTTGGGATGTGATCCTGAGTATCAGTGCTTATTTCAAATGCTATTTGAAGTGACGACATCGAAAAAGAACGAAAATATATCCTAGAAAGTTTCTCTTTTTGAATCATCCTATGAGTCATCCTCGCAATACTCTGATACATATTTAGTCCAGCTCTCATATCATTTCTCTGAGCAGAGTGAGACTTTTATGACTTGTCAGTTCAGTACATGAGAGTCATCTCACTGGCTGCACCATTTTTTATCATGACGTCTTTCACCAACGCAATTCTGCAATCTAGATGAGATACAAAGTTATATAGAAATGTCCTGATTGCCTGATTTTTTCTCAATATACTCCTTGATCCCCTCTTTATGTTTGGGGTTGGACCATTCCAGTGATTTTGATTTAGTGGAATCGCGATGGCAACGTTTACCACAATAGCTCTCAGCGCTCTCTATCTCATGTACCGAGTTTACGCACTTGGATATTTCAAAGACTTCGGAATAAAAAATCTCAAGCCAGATATCAGTATCTACAGCGAAATAATCAAACAGTGACTTCCAGCCAGTGGAAATCTCCTCAGTGTCGCAGTCTGAATCTTTGTCATCACCTACTTTATAGCACTCTACGGAATGCAGGCCGTAGCAGCCTACGGAGTCGTCACTCGTATAGAGCAAATAGCTCTCATGCCCATAGCCTGACTCAACACCGCTGTTCTCGTCCTCGTCTGACAAAATAACTGAGCCAAGCTCTATGATCGGATAGACACAGTACTCAAAACCGCACTCAAGTACTGAGTGATTGCCCTCATCCTCATGAAAATCCCCATCTACATATTTGCTCCCGAGCTCATGTGACTCTTCACCAACTCACCAGAAGTCATCGATATCTGAACCCTCGCTGTCCGCATCTGAGCCCTCAGTGCATGATCCTATCTCATCCTCTTCATGTACACCTCAGCTCTCCAGTGAATGAAAAAACCAAACTTCGCACTCTGGGTATGACTCTACCGACAAATCGTTGGACCAGGAATTATCTTCTACCTCATCACCTCAGTATTTTTCCTCGAGATATGAGCTATATGGTGGAGTATCTTTGCTATCAACTGGATTGCTGCGATTATAGCGTATATGTATACTATGCAGAATGTGAGAAGGTTAAAGTAATTCTTTTTCGATATACGAAGTCCTATTATTAATTATTATCGGCTTAAGATACAATACCATATATCAATGTATTACCTTTGATCTCGAATATTTCAACACTCATACACTCAACTTCACTACCATCAAACAACACTAAATTGTAACCATTAGGTGATAATGAGCTATTATAAAGTATTCATTTATATCATAGTGACTTTATTAACTCTGATATATATTGAGTTGGTAAATAATCTAACTCTCTATCACCATTTCCATACGGCCTAGATAATTCAGTGTCTAGTTTTTTAATAAATGGTAAATGCTTTAGAAAATCCTCTAAATCATCTGCTTCTGCTAATTGAATTATATCATTATATACTTCTCATCTGATATCCAGAACTTCTATTTTTTCATTAACAACAAATTCTCAAACTGTGACATGGTCAAGCAATGACGCTCTTGCCTCATACAAAGTTGTTTCTTGATTACTTGCTAAATAAAGGTACGAAATTCCCTTCGGGTTTGCTCTACCATTTATAGTTTTCATAATGGGTGGCTTTCACATTTTATCTATTGGTTTTCAATTAGATTCAGATTTTCTAGCCCTATAAAAAATATTCCCAACTGGAATATCAGCTACTAGTCTACTTAATAAGTTTTCTAAATCCTCACGTTTTAAAGTATTTTTTATGTGAAATCTGTTCTCTTCTTTTATTTCCTTCACAAATCAATCCCAATCTCTTAGAAAAAGAGGATTACTAGAAAAATCTTTCTTTAAAGCGACAGGATTTAATAATATATTTTTAAAATCTATCAAAAACTCTTCTAAACAAACTTCCAAGAAGTCTCGTATAATACAGGGATCATTAAAGCTAAATATCTTTCCATTAAAATCACAATTTATAGAATCCTCGATTGTCTCACCACCCATATTTAGTTCATATACATTCAGTATATTCTGAAAAATATCCGATAAACCTTTAGGATCTAACAAGTAAGTTTCCGTAGTCAAACAAAAATCACAATCTCATTTATCTCATTTTGAGATTATTATAGACTGTAAATAATCGCTTTTAAAACATTCATGACAACATTTTCTTATCATATTGCCTTAACTACTAATTCTATATGGTGCATAACTGATAACTTTTTAAGAACCCCTAGTCATGGGAAATGACTAGAATCATGTAGTTCTTTATATTGATTTAAACCTAGTGTAAGAGATATTTCTTCATCTGAAATCCACTTTACTAGTTTTGTATTTGCTTCTGAGAATTTTCATGCAACATCTGACACATCACCATTTGAATTAGAGACAAAATGATATGTTACTATATCTCCATCTTGATTGATATGACTAATATGAATCGCAACAGCATAAGGTCTAAATCCTCCTTCTGAATAGTCATCTCATACAGTTAAAAAATCTCAAAATCAAACATATCATTCTTCTTGATAGTAAAGATAGTCATTCGAAAAGTCACTATATTCAATGCCTAAATAATCTGCATTTCTGGCTTGTGCTTTAAAATAATTATCTATTGAAACCTTTGTTTCCTTATCAAAGTTTCTGTGATACCTTTTATCACTATTCGTTTTCGCTCAATGAATAATATTATAAACAACTCATTTATTCTTGAAAATAGATTCTACTTCTGTGATATTTTTCAAAACGGAAGTATGAATGAGTGAATACCCATTAAAGTTTAACGAACTCTTGTTAATATGATTAAATAAATCATTGTAATAATTTTCACTCGTTGACTCAATGATAACTCAAATTTGATAGTTGGAATATTCTTCAAGGTTCTCTTCTAGAGCAGTAATAATACCATCAATATCTTCTACTAAATCTCCTACAAGAGGATTTATAACAATATTAAAGCTTATACCATCATTCTTAAACAATTTTAATAAATTCTTAAAAGTAGACGAATCTCTTACTGGTTCAATAATTGGACTTACTTTATCTTGACTGTCTTTTAGAAAAGGAGATAGTTCTTTTAAAGCAAGCAACTCATATTGTTTCCCTCTAATATATGGGTAATACATACTTTTATATTATTAATCATTTAGTTAAAAATCTTTCTAATAGCTCGTTCTGATCCTTTTTTAAATTAAGTTGGGTATATAAATATTTAAATTCATGAGGAACTGAGTCTGAATAAAGAAATTTCTTATCTATTTTTATTCTGTTTTTCATTTGTGAAAGAGCCATTTTTTGAAAGACTAGGATATCTATATTCTTTATCATGGATAATGATTTTTTAAATATCAAGGTATTTGGAACATCAAGTCTCACTCCAAAATAATCATAAATAATATTGGAATACTCTTCTCTCTTTAGTACTTTAAATATCGTTTCATGATCATGTTTATTTATTTTTGTTGCCTTTTTTATCTCTTTTAGCTTCCCTAATTGAGATAGGTATATAATACCAAAAGAACTATCTTTATATAAGTCTAAAGTCTTTATTCTATCTCTAAAACCTATAACTATATAAATTTTATCAGCGAACTTAGTATAGTCATTAATTTGCTTACTTAATTTATTAAAAGAATCTAGTTCTGTCTTAATTTCAAAAACTTTTATTTCGCCATTAAGAATAGTTACATCTGCAATTGAGGAATCAATCCTTAGTTCATCTAAGACTACTGCGTTACTAGTTTCTGAATACTTCTTAATAAATTCTCTACTTAAAATTTCATTTTTATATATATATTCATTACGATATCATAGAATAAGTTTATTATAAATACTCTTTATAACTGCGCTATAACTTCTCTCATAAGTTATATTCATATGACGATTAATCCTATAATCTATATTGTTAAATTCACACTGAAATAAGATTTTCTTAATTATTGGTGCAGAAAAAACTCTTGACAAGCTTCTTAATCAATCTATTCACAAATTATTTGTATTCATATAACATATTTATTATATAAAATATACAATTTACTATATCTATATTTTATAGTAAATCAAAGGGATGTAGCCATTTAATACTAAATTAATATATCAAACTATAGTACTGGGAATGCTCTAATTAAACTGCATCAACAAAGGAGAATGATCCGATACTTTGAGGTCATTTGTCTGGACGTAAATGAGTCAGCCACTTCCAAGTACATAGTCTATTCGGAGTGAAAGAGGAGAAAGTGGATAAATGAGGTGGGAGCTTCCTTCAGGGATTTGGAACTCTAGAAATGGATAGGTATTTCCACTGTGTTTCGTATGACTCAAAGTATTATGAGTCACTTGAGGATATACTGTATGTATTTCAAATTATATCGTAACTACTGTACATCATCATATCATTGTCCTCATTGATCCCCTGTTGGGGTATATCACTCTATAGTATAGCTGACTATAGACTCGTTTTCTAGTGTTGCATTTACTCTCCCCACTCTGAAATCCTTAGTTGTCATGAGGGCTTCACCATCTCGAACTACAACGCGGAACGGATATCACGATGATGTTGTTTTTGCTTGTGCCTCCTGCTCTGTCATCCCTATAAGATTAAGTTCTTGCATCATTTCTAACATCTTTTCTTCAGTAATAGAAGTACTTTTTGTATTTTCAACTTGCGTGTTTCATGATCATTGAACTCCTTCTTGCTTCAAGTTTCCTTGCTCACTAGAACAAGCTGAGAGAAGCAATAGAGTCACTCAACACATGAAAGTGCTTTTAATGAATGTATTCATGATAATATATGTAAGAAAATAAACTATATGATACGAATATTGCTGTCTTTTCAATTATATAACACTCATTGTAGATTTTTGATATGTAAAAAAATTGACTCCATTATAAAAAATATATAATTCATCTACTTTAATTGATACTCTATCTCAATTATGTTTGTAGAAGAACTATTACGAAAAAATAAAAAGAGTGTTACTCCTGAGAGGAAACTCTTATTTGAACGAATGCAGGAATTTCATATTTTTTCAGCGCGTGACATAGAAGAGAGCTTTTCAAATATAGGGAGAGCCAGTATATTTCGAACTATAAAACTCTTTTGCGAGATCGGAGTGCTCAGAAGAGTGAGTTTAGAAGCTGGACTAGAACAATATGAAGTGAATTCTCATGAAAACCATCATGAGCATATGAAATGTGAAAGTTGTGGGAAAGTGCTTTCTTTTGATTCTGACTTTCTTTGCAAGCTCCTCTCGAAGGTAGCAAAGAATCATAATTTTTCCCTCAGAGAACATTCTATAAATCTCTTTGGGACCTGTGAAAACTGCTGTTAATTTTATTATCTTTTATAAAGCTATTATGAAAAAAATACTTTTATGTATCCTTGCGAGTATCCTGCTTGTCTCATGTGAACAAAGTGTTGTTTCACCAAGTAATGATACAGCAAACTCTTGAGACCAGACTTCTACGGTGCAGAGTGAAAAGATACTAGTGAGCTCTTCTATTATTCCATTTTCTTCACTCATTTCTACGATTGGATGAGAGTATGTTGAGGTAAATAATATTGTTCCAGCTGGGGTATCCCCTCATTGATTTGACCTCTCAGCAAGACAAATGGGAGGTATCGCAAACTCTGATATTGTATTTCTGTCATGACTTGAGCATATAGATGGCTTTTTAGAAAAAGCAGTGAAAAAAGACAAAAAAATACACCTCGCAGATGGAATCGATCTTATAGAAACAGAAGGTCACGATCATCATGATGAAGACGAACATGACGAGGAAGAACACGAAGATAAATGACATGAAGATGAACATGAATGACACGATCATGATGAGCACGAAGATGGTGAACATGACGAGGAAGAACACGAAGATGAATGACACGATGAAGACGCGCATAGTGCTGATCCTCATGTTTGGCTTGGAAAAGAGAACATTACAGTAATTGCTACAAAAATAAAAGATGAGCTTTCTACTCTTCTCCCACAACACGCAGAATATTTTTCAGAAAACACAGATATATTTGTATCTGATCTTGAGCAAATTTATGCTGACTTTATGACAGAAACAGCAGGAAAGTCGCCAAGAGAGTTTATCGTATTTCATGACGCGTATAACTACCTCATGCAATCTGTTTGAATGGATCTTGACCTCAAAGTACCTTTCTCAGAAAACGTACTACATGAGTCTGGTACTGCTCATATGGCAGAACTGATCGAAGAGATAGAGCTTCACGGAATCAAAGATATGTTTCGAGAACCTCAGTTTAAAAGCGGCAATATAGAACAATTTGCAGACAAATATAACTTAAACCTCGGTACACTTGATCCACTTGGGACTGATCCTTCTACAGCGTGATATCTCAGTAATATAAAAGCAAACCTAACAGCCCTCTCAAAAATATATGAATAATATACTCCTCGAACTTAAAAATATTTCTCTCTCATATAGCAGTGAAAAATCTCTCTTAAATAGAGTCAGTTTTTCACTGCGTGAGTGAGAAGTCCTCTCAATCATAGGAAGAAATGGTACTGGTAAATCTTCTATTCTCAAGATCATCACAGGAATAGAAACTCGTTACTCAGGAGAGGTCATCAAACACACCAAAAAAATATCCTATGTGCCTCAAAAAATAGAACTCGAAAAGAACTTTCCTCTTACAGTGTGAGAGTTTTTTCATATTTTTAACGACTCTATCAATACTGAAAGTCTCAAAAAAATAACAGCTCTTTTTAATATAGACACGTTTCTCACTCAAAATATTCACGTCCTCTCAGGATGAGAATTTCAAAAAATACTCATTGCAAACGCGCTTCTCTCAGAGCCAGAACTATTAGTCCTCGATGAGCCAACAACTGGGATCGATGTTGTTGGAGAAGAGCTTTTTTATAAAGTTATTAGTGAAACAAAAAAGATGTTTCCAAATCTTGCGATTATTCTCGTATCGCACAACTTGCGTCTTGTTTACAAAAACTCAAGCCATGTTATCTGTTTGCATGAAAATAACTTTTGTTGTCATGGGACTCCTGCTGAGCTCTCTCAAAATCCTGATATCACGAATATTTTTTGAGAATACCTCACTCCCTACGAGCATCATCCACACAAAGAGCATCATCATATTCATTAATCCCCACCCATGTTAGAAATACTCTCGTATGATTTTTTTCAAAAAGCTCTGATAGCAGGAGTCCTTGTTTCGTGTATTTCGGGAAGTCTCGGAACCCTCGTAGTACTTCGTCGTGAACCAAATATTACGCACGCAATTTCAAATATCATATTCTTGTGAATCGTTGTATCGCTCTTCTTTTCTCAAAACTATTATCTCTACGGAGTGAGTTTTGCCCTCATCTGAATTGTATTGCTTCTCCTGCTAGAAAAATACTCAAATATCTCAAGAGAATCCAGCAAAGAAATCCTATGACAGATCGGACTCGCATCAGGGATATTCCTCATAGGAATGCTCTGAAATCTCCAAATAGATATATTTAATTTTCTCTTTGGGAATATACTCTTCATAACAAGCTCTGATATTATTTTCCTCACGCTCATGCTCATAGCATGATGAATACTCGCCCTATTTTTCAGAAAAAAGATCATCCGTATTACGCTCTCCCCCGACATAGCCAAGAGCCAATGACTTCGAGTCTCACTCTACGAGTTTGGATATCTCCTCTATCTCTCACTTTTCATAGCCTTTGGAGTAAAAATATTCTGAGTGATGCTCCTGTGAGCCTTTCTCGTACTCCCTGCAAATATCTGAAAATCCTTATGTAAAAGTCTCAACTCAGTATTTATTGTAGCAACGCTCATATCCATCGTCTCCGTGATACTCTGACTCTTCCTCTCCTACTATTTTGATACCTCTGCCTGAGCTACGATAGTCGTGATACTCTGAATATTCTTTTTTGTGAGTGTGTTTAAAAAAAAGTAATACAATAGATGTCTATCATATAACACTGCGAAAGATGAATAAAATAAATATAGCACAATACACTTTTATTCTAGCTCTAGCTACGCAAGTACTCGTAGGACTTGGATTTTGACTCGTATTTCTATTAAACCCACAGTTTTGATTTGAGTCTTTCAATGCCAGCTCCTATAATCCTAGCCTAGGTTCTACTGCAGTAGTCATGGCTATACTTCTCTTCCTATCATGAGCTATCTCAGTACTTTGAGCGATGTGGACCAAACAAAAGAATATTTGCTGAGTTATCATTGGTTTAGCAGTATGAATGGAGTTACTACTTATATGAATCTTAGCTTTTACAATGTATGGAAATACGACTCTTCTTATGATTGATGGAACTCGTGGGCTTATTATTTTGGTGAGTGGGTTGATTATTGTTAAGGGGAAAATGTTTAGAAAATCTTAATGTTTTTTAATTTTTATTATAAGCATCTTAAATCACTATATTAATTATATATATGATTTTAAATCATGAAATAATTGTCGTAACTCATTTTCAGATGTATCTAAAATTGGTTCATACATAAAAGAGTTAATATGAATATTTTCAGGGGTAAGCATAATCACTCTCTTTATTTTGTTTCATTTATCTCATACTAATAGGTTATGTTTTGTATATTCCTCGAACAAGAATCTAGTTTGATTAGTTTTTGACTCTAGTTTTACCTTTATATCTGAACCTAAAGATTGTATTTCTGATATCATAATTTTCTCACCATATAGCCTAATTATAATTGAAAGTATTATTTTATTTTCTAAGTTTATTCATACTGATGGAGTATGAATAATTCAATTAGCTACTCCCTCTATAAAATTAAATATATTTTCAGAAGGATCAAATAATCCAGATAAAGTTTGAGATCATCCTAGTTTACTATTCAAAATTTGAAAGACACGACCAACTGTCAAAGTAAGACTTTTCTCTTTTCTATGTAAACAACATGTTAATTCTATGTATTCGGCATTCATTCAATCAGAATATTCTATTAAATTTCTTACAAAAGGTATAGTAGCAATAAAAAAATCCTTTTCTTTATAAAATTTACTTCTAAAATGATGAAATGGATTAAAATATGCAGCCTCAAGTAGTTCTATTTCACACTGTGCTCATTTATTGACCATAAAAGACTGTTTTCTATATTTATCACCAAAAAATCTATATTGTAGTGTTCGGAAAAAATCAAAGTTATGAGTTAGAACTAAAAAGTATAAGTCATTATCTTCTTCTGATAACTCTTTAAGGTATTCAATTATTGAATACTTGTTACTATAATCAAAAGAATCTGCTATATCATCAAGAATGATAAGATGTTCATTCCCATCTTTTTTCCTCCCTTCTAATTCAAATAATATATTTAGTATAAACAATGTTCGTCTCTCTCATGTACTCAATACTCTCTTTAAAGTATCGTTAGAAATCTTCTGTGAAGGAGATCAACTTTTATCATTATATTCAAAAACAACTTGAGGAGACGTTTCTCACTTTAAAATAACATCGTCCTGATTCTCAATCTTCAAAGTAAAATTAGGATTAAATCTTTTCTGAAATTCACTCACAATAATATACCACTGAGTTTCCTGTGCTCGAGCTTCTCTAACAATATCTGATATAGTTGCTTTTGAGTTACAATATATACTGAGTAAATCACTAAGTAAGTCACCTGATTCATACAAATAGGAAATCCATACTTTGCGTTTAAAATCATGATAATCATTTAACTCTGCTATAATATGCCTATTGTTCTCTATATAATTTCT
>JAVCKV010566933.1:0-10397 GCA_032274145.1 Herpochondria borealis | reverse complement strand
ATCGATCTACCCTGGGATGGCCATAGATAACAAAGGGAAGTTGATTATGCTGGTGCAAGCAGGCGGGTTTATTCATATGGACATTTCACAGAAACCTTTGAGATACACACAACATAACAAGAATGATGGGCTGGACTATTATTCCAATAGTTTGTCAAAAATTGGCAACCAACTTTGGTACAGTAGCCGATCCTCACTTTACGCTATGCAGACAAATCCATATAAATTCTGGGATTTTAATGGAAAAGAAAAACCTGCTGATTTTACGTGTGGAACCTTTGATAAATGGGGAAGACTTTGGTTAGGAACTTATGGAAATGGAATCTTCATGGTAGAAGAAGATCAGGAAAAAGGCATTCTAAAATTTTTCCAATACAATCAGCAAAATGGCTTAAGAGATTCCTACATAGACGATATAACGGGTGATCAAAATGGAAATCTGTGGCTAGGTCTAAGAGTAAGAGGCTTGAGTCGAATTAAGTTAGATTCCACATCCGCAAGTGGTATGCTATACAATCATCATGAAGAAAATGGTTTTCCAGCAGATGTAGTCAAAAATATAATAGAAACCGATAATGGAGACATTTGGTGCGCCATATACGAGCATGATGAGATACCTAAAGCAGGATTCGCCAAATTAGAAGAAGATGGTCTACTTTTCTATGGAATAGAACATGGGCTGAGAAGTGATGACTTAATGGATATACTGATAGATTCCAAAAACCAAGTCTGGGTAAACAGTACATTGGGCGAAGTATATTGTTACAATTTAGATGAAAACTATGACATCAATTATGTATGCCAATTCGATAAAGATAATTCATTTATTGATAATCAAGGTCCAATCGCTGTAGATAGAAATGATGATATTTGGATCGGATTTTCCCCTGGCAATCAATTGACAAAGATCTCCGAACAAAAAAGTAAGGACTTCATTTTGCAATGCTACTCACAAGACTATGGGTTGAATAATTTCTATCCAAGTTCTATTTATAATGATAGTAAAGATAGGTTATGGATTGGAGGCAAGCCTGACTTATTGCGCGCGCAATATTCTAATGATCCAACTCAAAGGCAGATCCAAGGTTTTAAGTCTTACAATACTCAGGCCGGATTGCCCGTTGCTGGAATCAATAACAATGGAATATTTGAAAGTAAAGAGAATGAAATTTGGGTTGTTGGATCTGGCAAAGTGTATTGGTACGACCCAGATGATTTGGAAATAGACAGACCAAAACCAGAGACGATAATAAAAGACGTTTTGTTATTTGATGAATCAATAGATTGGGCCAAAAAATCAGATATAAAATTAAGCAACGATGTCATTATTTCAGATTACAGATTTGATAGCCTAAGACATTGGACACTTCTTCCAGAAAATTTAAGTCTAATGTATGACAACAATTTTCTTTCCTTCGAATGCGTCGGCACTGATCTCAGTAAAGTGGAGTCCTTGGAATATAGTTTTCGATTAAAAGAAAAAGAAGGATGGAGTCATCCGTCTGAAAATTCTAAACTTTTAGTCGGAAATCTTAGCCCAGATTATTACAATTTCCAAGTGAAATCGCGATTCAAAAATGAAACCTGGGGTCCAATAAGCTCTTATACATTCGTAATTCGGCCTCCTTGGTGGAAATCTTGGCTAGCAATTTTGACTTATTTACTAGCTGGGTTCATATTGATCTATGCCCTCATCAAAATGAGAGTTTCTATTGCGTTAGATAAAGCTAAGGCTCTAGAAGAGGCAAGGAGTAAAATTTCTTCAGACCTACACGATGATGTGGGCTCTTTACTTACTGGAATATCCATGCAGTCAGAGTTTCTTGCCTTGAATCGTAAAGATATATTAAAAGAAGATCTAGAAATTCTTGGATATCGATCTAAAGTAGCCATGGAAAAGATGCGGGATATTGTATGGGCCATGGATGGCTCTAAAGATAAATACGAAAACTTGATTGATAGAATGAATCACTATTTGGGAGAAATATTATACAATACTTCCTTTGATTATAACTTGAATGTTACTAAGATTCGAGGCACCGAATTTCTAAGTCCTGATCTCAGGCAACAAATCTATATGATTTTCAAAGAGGCCATTACCAATATTCTAAAGCACTCCGACGGGAATCATGTCTCTGTCCAGCTGTCCCGTGAAGGTAATGCTCTAAAACTGTCGATTCACGATAATGGAACGATATCGAAGCCTATCAATACTGCTGGTCAGGGACTCAAAAACATGAAGGGTAGAGCTCAGAAAATAGGTGGTCAGGTAGAGGTCTCAAATGAGAGCGGTTTTTTAATTGTCCTACGCGTAGCAATCCTAGACGGTTAGACATAAAATTGATTGTCAAACCGCTGTAATATCCCATCTATCGAAAAAGACAAAACTGACGACAGTCCATTTCCATTATATAGTCAACAAAATCAACACTACTGCTTAATGATTTTCTTCAGGCAAATATTTTCGTTTTGACTGTTCAATATCTCTACAAAATGCATACCCGCTGGAAGTTCGGAAATATCGATATAATGAGAAAATCCACTACAATTTATTGTACGCACTACGGCACCTCCCGCAGATATAATTCGAATGGTATACCCACTCATCAACCCAGTGATTTCAAACAGTCCAGCTGTAGGGTTGGGTAACAAGGTGATCGATCCTTCTTCTAAAAAAACGTCTACAGCGGTCAGTTTACAATTGGTGTTGTAATATTTGCAGAGTATGTCATCTATACGCACATAAATGGAATCGGCTATGCCTTCATCGTAGTAGGTAAGCATATCATCGTAACGCTCTCTATGGTGTTCTTCTATATTTGGAGCGATCGAGTTGTAGACAGTCTGAAATTCTTCTGCATTGCTAGGGACCAGTGACCGATAATGCAAAATGCGCTCTTTGATTCGATCTTCTTTTTCGTAAGAATCTAATTGATCGATCATGCTCTGTGTAGGAATCGACCCCCAGAGATCCCAAAGTGGAGCGAAATTAAATCCCAATTGATCAGACGCCACTTCGATATATTCATCTGGTGACACAAAGTTACTTCCACCAGAAGGCTCACCCGAATTTAACTGTTCCAGATACCAATGATTGTGTATTAGTCCCAAAGAATCCCATGAGAAAAGTCGAGCAACATCTACATATTTTGCAACACCTCTATGTTGGTATGACACTTCTTCATAAGACGTCGATAGGTTTTTTCTAAACAATGGGTCCAATATCCAATCCAAAGCCGATTGATCACCGTTTAGATTTTGATGCCCTGAATTATGGTACAATGCAGTATCTAAAGGCACTTCATAAATAGTGTTAAAAGCAATGATCGTAGCAGCATTAATATTCGTTTCATATTCACCATCCATAGTTGGGAAATTATGAAGATGGCCCAATTCATGAAATATTGTTGTCCCATCAAAGGTTCTCATGTATATTTGCGGATCAAGGACTGAGATGGGAATGGACGCTGGGTCCGTTTCCATTAAGTCTCCATTTACGATTGACATCGGATAAGAGGCAGGTAGTGTTCCTTGTGTATAAGATTGTGGTTCGATCACTATATATTCTGATCGGATTTTTGTCAATGGTCTTCCCGCTAAAACATTAAACTGCTCCATCATGTCATTGAACAGTGTTAATATCTTAGTAGCATCAGGCTCCATTTCTGCTAGTGCTCGTGGAAACGTACACATAAAATTGTCTGACTCTATATCTACCCAGTTGACATGAGCATTGGCCAGATCTGTTTGGTATTGAGCGAGTACGTTGGAAAATCCATTTTTTGTACTCAAATAGGGCGATTTTACAGCATTATCAAACGCTATATCGACAGACCCAAAATTAGAACCATCTTGAAAAATCACGTAGATAGCTCCGCCAAATGGATTCGCCACGGAAAACGTACTATTTTCTATGCTAAATTTAGTGGCCATCGAAGGGAATCTCTGAAAACCTCTATAGTCTTCCCGTATGTCCATAAAATGCGCGCCCACGTGTATCTTGACACCTTGATTCACCATTGCAGCAGGCACAGTCATAGTCACTATTTCACCCGGAGCTGCATAGAATCCTGTAGGACGAATTACAAATTCTTGCTGATTCAAAAAATAACCTGGATCAGTATTATAGTCTCCATCTAAGACTGCGTTGCCAGCTATTCGCGGTGCATCGGCAGCCACTTCGCCGGGAAAGATCTGATGATCCAGAAAACTGATACCAGCCATGCTGGCGACATTAGAATTCGAATATAGATTATCGACCATGTACTGAATCAACATAAACTGAAGTGCCAGAGAAATCTCCTCGTCTTTGGGGTCGATATATTCTGTATAAAATGCATACACCGTACCTTCTTCTTGTTCGTAGGTGTTCATATAGTTTAATACTTCCGTGCTGATTGCGGCATAGGTATTGTCGTCCCAGTTATCTACTATGGTCGTGAGTTGGACTATCTGCTGATTTTCTGACAGTATATTTGTTCCATTCATGTGATTGCTCATCATAGTTAATGCTGATGCCACTGAAGCAGAGTTGCCAGCAAATACAGGATTAAAAATCTTGATATAATCAATGGATGTTTCTGCGTAGGCATAGCCATCATCCGCTTGGCTATTATTGCTATCGGTACCTACCCACAATTGCTGCGTATTTAGTGATTGCTTAAAAGCGTAAATATAATAGTGGAAAATGGTGATAGTATCCATTCATTTTATAGACAATACTCGGCGTCGGGTCACTTACACGAAGAATCAGTTTTAGGTCTATCCAGGTATTCTCCTCTACCAAATCATTAAAAATAAACGTACCTCCTTGTTGTGTATCATCACCGAAGGAAATTAATAATCTGTACTCTTCATCTACAACGCCGACAAAAATATCAAAGCCCAAGCTATAGACATTATTGTCTTTATTACTGAGAAGTATTCTCTTTCCATTATCGCCAAACTCTCCTGTCCCTGAATAAGGAGCATCGGTATAAGTATCCGTAACCTTAAACCTTAGTTGGATCTCAACATTTTGATTGGGATCGATGCTTTGGTGTAGTGCATTTGGTAAGCTCAAGTATTCATCACCCTCCATTTGTAAGACCTGATTGCCATTATCATTGATAAATGTCGGATTGCCAAATTGCGTAGCTGTATAGCCATTCACCATATCATCATAGTTTGTCTCGAATGGAAAATCTGCAATTTGCCCCTGTACTATCGAAACGATATTAAACATGATAAAAAGGAGCGCGTACTTAGTTGTTAGCTTGTTCATAATAGTTTATTAGTTCGATACATGGAAGCTAGGTTCAATCCTAGTTTTATACTTTCTTTTGGTTTTATTACCAAAATCACCACTGAATGTATCAATTCAATCCGTCTAAGCTGACTGGAATATTCTGTGCTGTGTATATTAGAACATGAAACTTCTGATTTACCCTACCTTTCAATGAGTCTTAAATTTTGGCTCCATGTTGTTTTGATTGGAAATATTACAACAAAGTGTCAATGGCATGTCCGCGCCGATAGAAACACTGTCTTCAAAAAAGGAACTCATAGTTTCATTTAACTTTGCCTCTCTCAAAACTGAAAGCTTCTCTTCTATTGTAAATTTCTTTGTTCCCTTTTCTGTCTTTTTTATACTCATAATTACAAAAAATTATTCGTGCCTATGTCTTAATCTTTACAGGGCTGTTACAACAGGTACCACACAAACAATATTAGGTTATATTACGATTTTGGGATATAAATATCTTTGAATACATAAAACACAATATAAATATGATATATTCATATTAAAATAACTACTAAATAATAACAGAATAAAATTCTATATTTTTATTTTGAGGAATGCCTCAATATTACCTTTGGAAAGCAGGAAGAACCCCATTCGACCTTTTTTATTGACACCAGTTAATTTCAATATTAACCCTTTGTTAAATACAGTTTTTTTTGAGGATTAAGATCTAATAAATTTTAAGTCCTACAATTTGTAATATCTCTCTATTGCTATCAAAGAATACGTCTTTTTGGCGCATTCGTTAATTGACAGCTTGGGATTTTTTTATATACTAATCTAAAAATTTACGCTATGATTAAAAACAGATTTATGCAAATGTTGCTCTTGTCATTTTTCACACTAGGTGTGTCTAATATTTTAGTGGGACAAGAAATTATAAAACCTAAGAAAACAACAACCAAAGCCGATCTTAAACCACCTCTCAAAAATGAATTGGTGGAATATGAATTACAAACAAAGCAATTTAAAGTTATCGAAATTATACCTAAAACGGCTTTAGTTTCTATTCACAGATCTGGTTCTCTTGTGAGAGCAGATAAGAAGTCTGAGCTTAAAAAAGTAAAAGGTATTGAAAAGATATCAGGACTTAAGAAAAAAGTAAAAGACAACAAATAAATTATTAGGATATAATAAAATTGAAAAAGATGAAAACATATTTGCATATAAATATCTTAAGAAAATTAGCGCTTGTCTCCATATCTGCTTTTCTATTTGTTCCGCTCTTATTAAGCCAAACAGTAATAACTCAGAACGTTCCTGGTTCAGGAACATTTGAAGTTCCTTGTGGAGTAACTGAAATCACAGTAGAGGTTTGGGGCGCTGGAGGAGCTGGAGGAGGAGGAGCAAGTACTTCAGCACCAGGGGGTTCTGGTGGCGGAGGTGGTGGATATTGTACTACCACTATTACTGTTGCAGAAGGCGATCTATTAAACTGGATAGTAGGAGCCGGTGGTGGTGGAGGTACAGGAGCTGGAGCTGATGGTGGTGACACTAACTTTGGAGGAACTACAGCATCTGGGGGAACTGGAGGTGCTACCAATGGTGGAGCAGCAGGAGTAGGTGGTGCTGGTTGTACTACAAATGGAGTAGATGGTGCTATAGGAACTGACCCAATAGGTGGCGATGGCGGTGCGTCTGGCGGCGGTGCTGCTGGAGGAGTTGGTGGCGCAGATGGTAGTGACGGAATGGTAGGGACTAATCCTGGCGGCGGTGGTGGTGGCGGCGGACAAAGATCTGGTGGATCTGAACGTGGAGGTAATGGTGGTGACGGACAACTGGTAATAACATTTACTGTAGAATGTGTGGTGGATGCTGGAAGCAATGATTCAGATGGTCCTTTCTTCGTCTGTGATGGTGATTCTTTCAGTTTTGCTACTACAGGGTACACGAATCCTTGTGCCGGTTGTGCAGATTGTATTCCAGAACTTATGTATGCTCTTTATAATGCGGTACCTCCTGCAACGCCAGATCCAGATGTAGATGCAGATTTTGCTGGTGTCTATTGGACTGGAGATAACTATACTGACACCAATACATTAGGTGCAGGACTTTCAGATGTAGGCCTAGGAGGATTCGTAGATGCTAATAATACTATTTGGTTTGTTCCGATTACTGCTGATGATGGAGACAACGATCCAAACACTTCTTTATCTCATGATCAAGATGGTGATGGATGTTTTGTTACAGGTACTCCTATACCAATTACCTTACTTAACCCAATTGTGATTACCTATACTGAATCTTGTCCAGCTGGTACATTATCTGCTACGATTACTGGCGGATACCCGGAGTTCTTTGATGGGAGCTATACTATTTCTTCAACAGGTGATGGTACTATAACACAAATAGGTGCAGAAGGAGAAACAATTATTATTACAGATGTACCTGATGGTGGAACAGTTAGCCTTGAAGTAACTGATGACGCCAACTCATGTACGAGTATCGTTTATGATCGAACTGTGGTTTGTGCTATACTTCCTGTAAAATTAACAAGCTTTACAGGTAAAAGAAATGGTGCAATGAACTCATTATCTTGGAGTACAGCTATGGAAATTGGTCACTCACATTTTGATGTTGAACGATCTGAAGATGGAAATAAATTCGATAAAATTGGATCAGTGACGAGCAATGGCAATACGTCTTCTAAAACTGATTATACCTTTGATGATAATAAGCCAACAGGCGAAGCATATTATAGATTAAAATCTATAGATCAGGATGGTTTCACAGAGTATTTTAAAACAATTCATATAAGTAGGAAGAAAAAGGATAAAGAATTAATCAGTAATTTCTATCCGAATCCGGTTAATGATAATTTGACTATAAATATTAATCAATTGACCCTTTATGATATGGCTAGTGTCAAAATTTCCATCTTGAATATTCAAGGAGAACAAATACTTCAAAGTGAGTATCAGAATAATGTAATTGAAATAAATACATCAGAATTCGCTGGTGGAATGTACTTTATTGTTGTGAAATCTAACCAAAATGTTGAAGTTAGAAAATTCACAAAAAGTTAATTCTTCGTATTCATGAATTAAAATAGTGCTCTGTCATATGCACTAGTATAACAGATTTGCGAATAATTAATGTTAATTAACGAGCAGGGGATCTAGATCTTCTGCTCGTTTTTAGTTTACTAACATATTGAAAAGAACCTTTCTACCTTTTAAATTCATAATTACCGCACATATTTAGATTTACAAAAGATAAATAATTTGATCTCGCTGTGATCATTGCTGTTTGTGTACACGATATCTAAAATAAGGCAATCTCGCTGAGGTCGGAGCAGACCACTTGTCAAAATTATCCATGAACAAGATGCATTTATACTATGTATTCGATGCTCTAGCATTGTGCGTTATCGTACTCTATCGCGCATATTATGCATGTGGTAGAACGAGACTAAAATCTCAAAAACGTTATCTTATTTGACGTTAACGAAATAGACAGTATGATTAACAAAGAACTACCCCATTAAACAGCTCCAAAGGATCCCTTAGAAAATAATTGCAAGCCGTAAAAAACAGCTAGATTTACACTATGGACGTATTAGATCAATGGATTGCAGATTTTGCCTCATTTGTTTGGGGGTTGCCTCTTCTAATCTTACTGATAGGTGGTGGGTTGTATCTTTTGATTCGCTCCAGGTTTATTGCTTTTAGGTACTTAAGACATGCCATAGCCATCACAGCTGGCAAATACGACAAGGAGGATGATCCCGGTCAAATTTCGCATTTTCAGGCACTTTCTACTGCACTGTCATCTACTATCGGTATGGGTAATGTAGCAGGAGTAGCTGTAGCCATTTCGGTGGGAGGACCAGGAGCAATATTCTGGATGTGGGTGAGTGGTGTTGTAGGCATGTCTACTAAGTTTTTCACCTCAACCTTGGCGATTATGTACAGAGGCAAAGATTCTGCAGGAGAAATACAAGGAGGTCCGATGTACTTCATAACAGAAGGGTTAGGAAAAAAATGGAAGCCACTTGCAGTATTCTTTTCGATCGCAGGATTGGTCGGTGCTTTACCCGTTTTTAATGTCAACCAATTAACTCAAGCGATCCGAGATATCATATTAGCTCCGCAAGGTTTGGATTACGGATTTACATCCAATCTTGTAATCGGACTTATCTTAGCTACCATCACTTCAGTAGTGATATTAGGAGATCTGAAACGAATCAGTTTGACCGCTTCTCGGTTAGTCCCTTCGATGGTAATCTTATATTTTATTTCTGTGATTTCCATACTGATTATATACTTAGATCAGGTTCCTATCTACTTTATGATGATTTTTTCTGAAGCCTTTGCGTTAAAAGGCGAGCCGTTATTTGGCGGAGTATTAGGCACCTTGATCTTACTGGGTATACGAAGGGGAGCATTCTCTAATGAAGCAGGTATCGGTACCGCTCCACTAGCACATGGCGCTGCCAAAACTTCAGAACCTGTAAGAGAAGGCTTGGTTGCCATGCTCGGACCGCTTATCGATACACTCATTGTCTGTACATTGACCGCATTGGCTATTTTGGTGACCGGTGTTTGGCAGTCGGGTGATACCAATGGTGTCAGCCTTACGGCCGCAGCATTCGACAGTGCATTTCCTAGCTATGGCAAATATTTGTTGATGCTCACCGTTGCAGCCTTTAGTATTTCGTCCCTGTTTAGCTATTCGTATTATGGTTCTAAATGCTTCTCTTATTTGCTAGGAGCTGACAAGAAGCACTACTACAATTACTTCTATATCGCTAGTATTTTGATTGGTTCTACCACTAGCTTAGGTATGATGCTCAATTTGATCGATGGGTTTTTTGCTTTGATGGCCATTCCTACCATGACGGCCACTCTGATTATGGCACCTAGAGTACTCGCTGCAGCAAAGGATTATTTTGAGCGTATGAATACCTCTCACTAATCGTTTTACAATGTTTTGGCTATGTCTGCTCCTATTTCCATTAGAAATTTTTCAGGACTAGATATGGCTTCAGCTATATTATCCGCAAGAGAGCGTATTGACTTTTTGAATAGGATCTGATCATTAAGATGATCTACTTCCTCGATAATACCACCAACTACACCGCAGGCGGTTTGATGTTTTTTGCAAACCGAGA
>JAVCKV010566922.1:0-10398 GCA_032274145.1 Herpochondria borealis | reverse complement strand
ACCAATGACGATATTAGGTTTACCTAAAAATAGTTCATTGATACACGTAGGATATGAAAATCAGTCTGCTAAAGTTCAACAATTGGATTTAGATATTCAAAACATGACACCACAACAAATTTTAACTTCACCTTTATTGGGAGTAGAAAGTTTGAGGAGTTTATATAATGAGAATTTAGAAGATTTGAACACAGAAGAAGATTATCCCCAGTTACTGGAAAGTAAAGAAGTTCAAGATAGAATTAAAGAGGTATCTAAGACCTTTAAATTCCAAAAACCCAAAGGATAATGATTCATATTAATAAAAATACAGCAAATCCAACAGCGTTAAAAACTGTACAGGATGAAATCGAAGATAGACTACTAGAACAAAAAAGTCGTTTCAAATGGCAAACAGAACATTATAGTAGACCTATTAAAGAGGAATTAAAAACGTTGTATCATAATAAATGTGGGTTTTGTGAAGTAAAACTAACAGAAAGTGATACGCCTCAAAAGTTTACTGTAGAGCACTTTAGACCTAAATCCATTTATTGGTGGTTGGGGAATGAGTGGACGAATCTTTTTCCTACTTGTCAGAAATGCAATGACAATAAGGAAGATGATTTTGATTTGCGATATGGAAATAGAAGACGTATTACTGCACCTACTTTTACATCAGAAGGGACGCTAAATAGAACTAAATGTTTGGCTTTCGACGAGGACTTTATAAATGAACAAGCTTATTTTTTGCATCCAGAAGTTGATAGACCAGAGCATTTTTTTGAATTCTTACCAGACGGTAAAATTAAAGTAAATGATAGCTTGTCTGATTGGAACAAATCAAGAGCACAAAAAATGATGGATAAATTTTTAGGAGTTCCTTCTATTGAAGAGAAACGATTAAAATACATCAATAACTTGCGTAGAGATTTGGAACGTCATATAGACACCTTTTTTAAAGTAGTAGATGATGGTAATCCAACAGAGCGAGAAATTCGACTTGGGTTTAATTCATTTTTTGAAAAATTATTTAAAACAAATGCATTTGAATCAGAATTTAGCAGATTAGGATATTGGATGACAGAGTCTTTTTTGAACTTTTTTTTAGAGGAAGAATTCTTTTCAGATGATATGAAGCAACTGATTCTATATGCAATGGAATTGTTTTTAAAAGACAATTTATAATAAGAATAAAACTATGAAAATTAAAGATATTATAAGTACAGGCAACAAAGCCACTAGAGATGGTTTTGGTGATGGTTTGCACGAAGCAGGTAAAAAGAACCCTAATGTTGTTGCGCTATGTGCCGATTTAGTAGGTTCTCTTAAAATGAATAAATTTATTGATGAGAATCCAGAGCGTTTTTTCCAAATGGGAATCTCAGAAGCAAATATGATGGGGGTGGCTGCTGGTTTGGCAATAGGAGGTAAGATTCCTTTTACAGGGACTTTTGCTAATTTTTCTACCGCACGAGTATTTGATCAAGTGCGTCAATCTATCGCTTATTCTGACAAAAATGTAAAAATCTGTGCTTCTCATGCTGGCTTGACCCTAGGAGAAGATGGTGCGACCCACCAAACGTTGGAAGATGTAGGTATGATGAAAATGTTGCCAGGAATGACGGTTATCAATCCTTGTGATTATCACCAAACGAAGGCGGCAACACTAGCAATTGCAGAGTCTGAAGGACCTGTTTATCTACGTTTTGGACGACCAAGTTGGCCTATGTTTACCGAAAATATGCCCTTTGAAATAGGAAAAGCATTGACCTTGAATGAAGGAACTGATGTGACTATTTTTGCAACAGGACATTTAGTATGGAAAGCAGTAGAAGCGGCTAAAAAATTGGAAGAAGAAGGAATCAGTTGTGAGTTGATTAATATTCATACGATCAAGCCTTTGGATATAGAGGCTGTTCTTAAGTCGGTTGCTAAAACAAACTGTGTTGTTGTCGCTGAAGAACACAATGTAATTGGTGGTTTGGGAGAAACAATTGCTCGTGTATTATCTCAAAATAAACCTACTTTAATGGAATTTGTGGCGGTAAATGATACGTTTGGAGAAAGTGGAAAAGTACCTGATTTGATTGCTAAGTATGGATTAGATACGGTAGATGTGGTTAAGGCAATTAAGAAAGTACTAAAGCGCAAAGCTGAAAATGCTTCATAAAATTTAGTAATCATAAGATTAAAAAAAACTCTGATTGTTCCTACAATCAGGGTTTTTTGTGTTAAAATTCAATTTTGGAACGATATTTTGATTGGAAAAAATATCTTTTGGCAAGATAAGTGAGCAAATTGGCAACAATAGGTTCTTTTTTTTAGTAAAAAAAACAGAAATTTGTAGGAACTAAGTTATCAATAGAATATTAGTAACGGATTTTAGTTATCATAACTTATTTGCAATAAATTTTTACACAAAAACTCCATAAACATAACATAATGACAAACTTAAAAAATTTATTTACGCTACTCTTATTTGTAGCAGTCTTTAATACAGCTTGCGACGATCGTCCAATTAATGTTTTTACGGTAAGCCAAGATAAAGAATTGGGAGCACAGCTAGAAGCTCAAATCGCTTCAGATCCAGCACAATATCCACTGTTGGATGAAGCACAATATCCTGCGGCTTATGCTTATTTATTGGGCATGCGCGACGAAATATTAGCCTCATCAGAGATTAAATATAAAACGGAATTTGATTGGAAGCTAAAAATCATTCACGATGACGCTGTACTAAATGCTTTTTGTGCTCCTGGAGGATATATTTATGTCTATACAGGACTAATGAAATACCTAGATAAATCAGATGATTTGGCTGGTGTTTTGGCACATGAAATTGCACATGCCGATCAACGTCATTCAACTGCTAGTATGACAGAAAAGTATGGTTTGGAAATGTTGGTTGCTATCGCTAGCCGAAATGCAACGGCAGCTCAACTGAGTCAAGTAGCCGCTGGATTAACAGAACTAGGATTTAGTCGTGCACATGAAACAGATGCTGATGAACATTCTGTAGATTACTTGCAAAGCACAAAATATGCCTGTAATGGAGCATCAGGCTTTTTTGCTAAGCTGATCGCTTCTGGGCAAACATCTACAACACCAGCCTTTTTGAGCACACATCCTGATCCAGGAAATCGTGTGACTAAAATTACAACACGTGCAACTGATTTAAGTTGCTCAATAGATTTACACCACGATGATACTAGTGCTAGTGGTGATAATGGTGCCTATGTTGCTATGTTAGCAACATTGCCATAGTCAAGCTACTATTTACATACCTGTTATAAAAAATCGTTCTTCCTTTTGCAGGGAGAACGATTTTTTTATAAGATAATATTAAATAGATATTTTAGTGTGTTAACCTATATTAAGCATTGAAAACCTTTTTGTTAGGTCATCTAATAATAACCAAAACTCACCATTGCCATGTCCAGCTTCATCTGATTGAGCAACTGTTTGAGAAACTAGCTTTGTTGGGTCTTGTAGTTTTAATTTATTGAAAATAGGCACATTTTTATCATAATAGGCAGCATGTTCATTGGTGATTTTACCTTGAAAATCGGCTATTTTATTAGGTTGTTTAAGTGTAATCAACTTCTGTTTGATTTTATCCAATTTTTTGAAAGCGATATTCATAGCTTTTTTTAATTCCGCTTTTTTCGCCTTATCCGCTTCTTCTTCATAATCGGTTTGAATAATCAAGTGATCTAATTCTAGTTCATCATATTTAGGGAATAGCTCATCATATTCTAGATTAAGAACTATTTGAAAGGATTTAGTCATACTCGTGATTAGATCAGCAACCTTTACATTCTTTTTGACCGTATGTCCCCAAGGATTTTGAAGTTCAATTTCTTTAGTAGGAGCCACTTCTCTAGTAGCTAAGACAGCATAAGCATGGTTTCCAGCTAAGCCTCCTGAGACAGATTCTCCTGCACTATGCCCTTTTTTGTCTACCGTTAAGCCTACTTTTAATTTAGTTGATACACCAACAAGTTTATTGCTCGCCAAAGCCTCTTTTATTTCTTTGAACATATTGAGTTGCAAGATAGAATAGATTCCAGAACCTCGTTTTCCTGAATAAAGCTGCTCTTTTTTGAGCCAATCTAACATAATTGTTGCAATTGCTTCATTTAGAACAGGTAAACCTTTAACCTCATTCCCCTTTTGATCCTTCATTTTTCCTTGAAAAATCAATTCTAAATCTTCTAAAGTAACCGCTCCACTATAATCATTGCCTATAAATTCACGTGCAAAAAGCTTATTGATAGAACCTTTTCTTACAAATTTCCACCACTTCAAGATGTTGGTTTTATTCTTATTGAAAATGGAATAAGAAACGGTTTTAGAATAATCAGGACCAGCTGCCTTAAATAATTTTTTTTCGTCGGTTCCCCAAGGTAAATGTTGTAATTCCCTTTCTTTATTTCCAGCTATTTTTCCTCGTTCATCAACAGGTATATTGGTTACTGCATAATCTTTGTTAGAGGATATATTTAACTTGAAAATCATTCTTTCGGCAGGCTTCCCAGTTAATATTTGGTACGTGAATGCCATGTGCCCTCCTTCGATATCTTCATATCCTTGATGATCATTAGATTTTAATTGTTCTTCTAGTTTTCTAGTTGTACCTACAAAACCAGCAGCAGCGTAGGCTTTTTCTAGTATCTGAACCCAAAGGTACTCTCTGGCATAAGCATCACTAGCATCAGGATCCTTAGGGATCGACTTATCTACATTAAAGTATTTTGCTTTAAAAGATTGCTTTCCATCCTCCCCAATAGTTATTTCAAATAATCGCACGGTCACAGAATTTCCCTTGTCTAACATCATATCGACAATAAATTGAGGATCTCGATTAACTAGACTAATAACAGCTGCTAATAAATAACAATCTCCTAAACCACCTTGTTTTACCTGAACGGTTGATGGAGGAGTTGGAAATAATTTGGTATCAGGATTTAATATTTCGTAATGGGTTTCTTTAGCGACATCTGTTTTTAGAGCATAGAATATTTTGTCTTCTTCTTTTATGGTAACAATTAGTTTTAAATTTCCTTTATCATCTTCACTATCCAATTTGAAAGTAGTATCCTTGTCTAATTGAAATTTATCAGCACTTGTTTTTCCGTCTTCCCATACCCAAGTACCTTTTAGCAGCTCAACTTTCTTTTTGAGATTGGGATTATCTTTGTGATCGGTCACTAATTCAAATTTAGTGAATTTAGCAAAATCATTAAAAATTGCTAAAATTTCAGGGTCTTTCCATGCTTCTTCATTGTTAGGAAACGGTTCTGAATCTTCATCTTCTTCAGCAACAGGAGGTAAACTTAATAATTTTCTAGTATCATTAATTTGGGCAACAGGAACAGATCTAGACAATTCCCACATAAAGAAAGCATCTTCTTTGAGTTTGTTTCGTTCCTCTGGACTTGCTTTTTTAATCTTTTCAAGCATTAATCGAACATTCTCTCTACGTATTTCTGGGAGCAATCCTTTTAGTTTTTCAAGCTCTTTAATTAAGTCAGCTTCGATTTTATTCAAAGCATTTTTGAGTACTTCCTCTTTTTCAGATAATGGGGAAGGATTCCTAGATATCCAGGCATTAATATCTTCTTGAAGGTCACTCAAAGTTTCTATTCTGTCTTCTAAATCTATCAAAGCATCTGCATCATCTACTGTAATACGAGCTTGATAAATGGACCAAACCTTTTTGATAGGATCAATTGATTCGCCCTCTCGATTACGAACATAAATATCTATGCGATGATCCTTTAGTTGCTGTTCTAGTTTTTTTAACTTCTCTTGTCGCTCTAGGTCAATTTTATCCTCTGGTTGTAAATCAGAATGTTTTTTATGCCAACTATTAATCAGGTTGAGTATATCGCTAATAGCTTCTAATCTATTTTGCCCTTCTTCCAAAGGAATAGCTTTGTATTCTTTTGTTTTAAGGATGGCTTTCTTGTAAAAACGATCACCTTTGATGGCTTTAGCATTACTAGCATCATCCAAGGCAGTAATTGCTTCGTCCGCTTCTAAAATATAATTTTCTTTAAAACTTAATTCAACATTACTAGGGAGAAGTTTACTCTTAATAATAAGATTATTTACTATTTTATGTTTAGGTTTTCCTTTTGTAATACTGAGATGTAAAACTTTGCCCTTTTCATTACTCGAAATCGTACAAGTCCCTGTGAGCCCAAATTTGGAAGGTGGCTTTGTTTCTGTTCTAACATGGTCTTTCCATGCTCCTTTAAATTCACTAAGAACTAATAAGGGGAGTGCCTTAGCCTTGTTTAAATAATTGAAATTGGTGTTAATGAAAAAAGCTACTTGAGCATTTTCTCCTAGAGATTCAAGTGTTGCAATATCTTTTTTGAGAATGATTTGTGCCTCTTTAAACTTAATGGACTCTAATTCATTAGGAGGAATGCGCGTAATTTTGCTTTTCATTGTTGTTGTTGTGTTGGAAACTTAAATAAACGGACATAAGATAGATATAAAAAAGCAATTTTTTAGATCTAAAAAAGTTTTAGTTCTCAAAAGATTAGTAACTTTATTTCCTATGCTAGATTCTTATTAATAAAATAATAAAACATGTACTGTTCTATCTTTAGACAATGTATAATTTATGGTATTGTACTTCTATCTTTAATGATGTATAGTGCTTGTTTGCCTCAAAACCAAAAGGTGAAATCAAAAAAAACTCAATTAGAAAAAATGGAACCAGTCACCTTATTTTCATTCAAGACGAATTATACGGTTAAAAAGGGACAACTATTGGAGTTTTCATACGAGAGTAATGCTTCTGTTGGAACAACAGCAGATTATAGGTTAGAAAATGAGACGATTATTGAATATGTTGAAACAGAAGTTAGCTCCCCCAATGTACAAGAAGGAACTGGAGGAAATAATGAAAATATTACCTTTATTTTTAAAGCTTTGAAAATAGGAACCTCTAAAATTATAGTTCAAGAGTACAATCAATTGAAACCTGAGGAAAAACACGAATTTATTATTACAATAGAGTAAAATTCTATAGCAGTAAAAAGATTTATTTTGAGTGCTTTATTGATCGTTTAACAAGAAATTTAGCCAGGCATCCAAGTTGGATAGTACCTTACAGTCTCCAAATAAATTCGCTCCAACACCTATTTTATGATAGTCAAAGAAAAAAAATTAGGTATCTGTGGCAAGCTCGCCCCATTCTTTGATGCCGCTAAATTGACGGACCCAATTTAAGGCTTTATGTCTTTCAAAGCTAACTCCTCTATTGATCTGAGTAAAATCAGGTTCCTCACTGAATAATAAATCTCTAAAATAAGAGGTGACTAATTCATTTAGAATATTTTCTTCAAAAATTTCTGTTAGAGGCCGATAAGATGCATTTGAAATGAAGGACTTCGTATTACTGCCTATTGCAGGAATAGAAGAGGATAGGGTTGCAGCTAGAGAAAAGTCTTCGATAATTTGATTCAAATGTTCACGGTCATTAATTGCCCAATTCAAAACACTTGCTGCTTCAATAGCCCAAGAATAGGTTGTTATGATGTCTTCTGATGGAAACCAGGTATTTAGAAATGTTTGTTCCGCTTTTGTAGCGAACTCCCACAAGGATTCTTTTTTTAACCATCGTTTAGCTCTGTATCGAGTAATTACACCTTGACTTGCTATGGCAAGTGCATATAAAATTAAAGTTCGTCGAGCCACTACTTGTGGGCTTTGAAAGTTGGATGGCTTGAACTCTAAATAAGGTAAATGGCTGATTTCGTAGCTTTGAATTCCATATTTTTTTAACTTGGTTTCAATTCTATATTTTCTATCTTGTAGTAATTTTATATTAGGTGTTTTAGTCATAGAGTAAGAACGTTAAAGGGGCTTTAAATTCAGATCAAATTTAATAATTTTTTTTCTTTCTTTGATAACTCTAAGAAATAATCTAACCAACTTAAAGTCTAAAAAATACAGATGTCAATCAAAAAAAAATACGGAAACCGAGCTCTAATAGCAGGTGGTTCAGAAGGAATTGGGGCTGCTTTTGCACATTATTTAGCAAAGGAAGGACTTGACTTAGTTTTGGTAGCAAGAGGTTTGACTAAGTTAGAACGGATTGCAGATGAAATAAGGAAGAAGTATGCTGTTGAGGTCTGTTGTATTTCCTGTGATTTATCAGCAGTAGCCGCAACCACACAAATTCAAGAACAACTAGAGGAAAAAAAAATAGATGTATTGGTGTACAATGCTGCGCTATCTTTTATTGGACCTTTTGAAAAAAATAACCTAGAGCATCACAAGCAAATTGCCCAAGCAAATATGCTAACGCCCATGAATATGGTACAAACATTTGGTTCAGAGATGCTTCAAAATAAAAAAGGAGCGGTGGTGATTATGGCTTCTTTGGCAGGATTTCAGGGAAGTGGTTTTTTAGCAGCTTATGCTGCTTCCAAAGCATTTAATCGTGTCCTAGCAGAGAGTCTTTGGTATGAGTGGAAAGATAGAGGGGTGGATGTGATGGCCTGCTGTGCTGGGGCAACATCAACGCCTAATTTTGTCAATACCAAACCTGAAAAAGCAAGCTTTTTTGCGCCCAAAGTGCAAAGTCCTGAAGCCGTCGTAGATGAGTGTTTTAAGAAGCTGGGAAAAACACCTTCTATTATTACAGGAACGGGAAATAAGGTAGCTAGTTTTTTTATGCAACGTCTAATGCCACGAAAATTGGCGATCAAAATAATGGGCGATACAACTCGAAAAATGTATCGTTTATAAGTAGTTGCGCACCTCTAGTTCATTAGAACGCATTTAATAGGTCAAAGGAGGCACTTGTAAATTGTATATTGTGTTTCAGTACGAATGCATTTATATTTGTGTGGGTATATAATTTAATTTAATTTAATTTAAAAATCACACAAATGACAAAATTACTTTTATCATGGATATTTGCCTTGGCAATATCACTTGGAGCTTATGCTCAAACTACTTTCACCCCAAGAAATCTTCCACTTGCAGTATGTGCAGGGACTCAGATCATTAATGGTGATTTAAGAGTTGGATTCCCTCCTAGTGGTAGAGATAATACAATAGGTGATGCCTATGGATTTAGCCCTATTTGGAGTTCTGGAAGTTCTGCTGAATATTATACAGAAACCCAAACGCCAATTATATATCCATCTATTAGACTACCTATTCCTGCATCAGGAAATTATGTTAGTTGCTGGATAGCAAATAACAATATGATCAATGGTACTGTTGGCGATAGAGAAGGGTTTACAGCTAAGGTAATTGGAATAAATAAAAATACAGGTACCTACACCTTGACTTTTGATATGGCTTGTTTAGATGGGTTTGGAACCGCAGAATTAGGTATTTATGGGGTTTATAATCCTTTGTCTGTTTCTTCAGCGCAACCTACAGGTTTTAATGTACCCACAAATATGAATTTGTTTGGAGTCGCAAATACAGTTTCGTTAGCAACTGTCCTTATTTCTGCTTGTAGCACAACCAAGCGTCAAAAAACAGTTCAGATTAATACCAATACAGCTAATTTTCCAGTGAACGGAATTACACATCTTATGTTTACCCATAGTGGTAATCCACAAAGTGGAGCACATTATGTAACATTTGATGATTTTTGTTTAGTTAGTTCTAATGTTTGCCCAGGAATAGAGGTATTAGATATGGAGTGTATTTCAGATATTAATGGAGATGCTATACCTGATTATGGAGCAACCATTAATGTTCCAACTTCAGGAAGTGTTTATTTCACTACTAGTTGTGGTAATATTGCGCCTTCTTTTATTACAGGACCTAGTACTCAAATGGTTACCCTTGCTTCTGACGGAACCTGTTTGCCGTTCAAGTTTGAATATTATATATTAAATAGTAATGGAGTGCAGTGTCACAAAGAGAATGTTTATCTAACATTACCTTCTTGTCGTGGTGTTTTAAGGACTGTTGGTCAAGCAAATTTATTTCCCAATCCTGTTACAGATTATGTACAAGTACACTGGTCAACAGAAAATATACCAGACCAATTATCTATCAAAGTCTTTAATGCTAATGGGATAGAAGTACAATCTATTTTAGCTGTTAATGGACATGAAGGAACATTAGAGTTAGATACAAAAGCATTGAGTACAGGTCTATATTTTATTAAAATAGAGGGAGCGAATTATCAAGTAGATCCAATTAAGTTTGTCAAGACTACTCCATAGTGCATAGGTGTAGCAAAGGCATTGTTTATTAGTGTCGCTAATCCAAATGCCCTTCAGAAGTATCTGAATAAAATATACCTAAATTTAAAGAAGGAAAATTACTAATCTAGTAATTTTCCTTCTTTGTGTGCCATGCATGCTTATAATCTATAGGGTGGAAATCCCGAGCGAGCCGAGGTTGCAGGAATCGTTAGCTAAA
>JAVCKV010566911.1:0-10399 GCA_032274145.1 Herpochondria borealis | reverse complement strand
ACCACCAACAACTCTCCCATCACCCATGCAACGGGTCTCTCCAAAAAATCCAAGGTCAGCCGTGTCCGCGTCTGCCATGACACCCAGAAAAATGGCTCTAACGGTGAAGTCCGCACATTCATGCGCAACTTCGACAATCCGGATATTTGTTGCGTCACCGCCTGGCTCGAAATCCTCGAGTGTTACTACGCCCTCATGGGTACAGATGCTCCCACCGACCTCCCACTTGCCATCCACAAGCATCCCGTAACTAACCGCATCACATGCATCACAACAACAGATGTCGAACGCGAGATGCAGCTGTCTGCGAGCAGGGTTTACAACTTGAACCCTGCCACCAAAAAGCACCAAGCGATGCTTTCCCACTGGACATGTCACTCCCTTCGCGTGGGTGCATGCGTGATTCTGTATTCCATGGGTGCTTCCCCCGAAACGATCAAATTTCTCCTCCGCTGGCGCAGCGACGCGTTCATGGACTACCTTCGTAACCTCGCTTACATCAGTCGCCAGCAGAACGAGATGTTCAACAATCTCGACGTTACCCCTAACTTTCTGTAAGAACAATAGTTGTTAGCATCCACCACACCAATTACACCACAGCAACTCAATTGCACTTACCATCATGGTCGTTCCCATTGATGTTTTTTCTTGTTGTGACACTTACGCGTAGTTGCCACATATACCGTTACTCGACACTAGCTCGTAGACTGCAGTATGACATTCCAATCTCCAATCTCCATACCACACTTCACCTCTCTACGACAGTACGCATCTTATTGATGTTTTTAACCTATCTACACTTCACCTCTCCGAGGAGGTACACATCTTACTGATGTCTCACCTGCTCTACATGTACTAGTACCCACAAACCCCTAGTACCTACTTTCATGCCAGGTGTTTGGTTACGCATAAACCTGACTTCCTTCCAATTTTTCTTTTCAATTTTTGGATTAATTTTTTCTCCGGTCTCCCACTTACGAGATGACATGGCCCTTTCTACATCGCGAATCACAGCGACGCACTACAATCCCCGATGTCGCAAGTACTCGACATGGGGTTTCAGCGCTCGAGAACTTTACCCAATTCTGACTCGAACTAGGCAAAACCGCCAAGTTCGAACCACAATATCACATAAAGTCCTCACCTAGTCACACACAATTACACCAGTACTGATGAATCTATTACTACAGTAGTACACTAGATTCGTAACCAGTACTGGTCATGCATGACTAGGACCGCGCGTCGCATGCCATCTCTTTTGAGGGAGACTGAGGCGGAGCCAGGGAATCTCTAGATTCCTGACTTCCCCAATAAAAAGGACATTCGAAAGACATCACACATCGCAAACAAGCAACACAACCGACACAACCCTGTGACCGAGCAACTTTCCGGCTTCCTGCAGGATCAAAGGGTCACTATTACCACGCATACGTATGCTTCTAATTAGTCTACTCGTATCGTGAGAGCAGAGACGAGCTGCGGTGTACCGTATGAGTCACAGTTCGCTTCGGGGGGTCAGGTTTGCAGGTTTGCCAGATTGATTCTTCAATGACTGCACCAACGGCAACACAAAATTCAACCATTCTTGATTGGTACAGTTGCAACACTCCAAGTTCCGAGTAGCATAAATTCAGTATGGCGGAGGAATACTCTAACAATACAGACGATAGCGCCAGTAGCACTGACGACGGAGACAGTGCTATTTCCTGGGCCATTATTGGTATCTTGCTGATGCTTGACATATGCTTGATCACCAACTATTATGTCGTTCGAGCGCTCCGACGATGGACTGATGCGCTCACAGAGACCACGCCACCAAAATCGACGAAATCAACTTCAGACGGTGGTGGCGCGATCTCGAATTGCTTGGAGATCTTTGTGTTTGGACACATCTTAGGAATGGTGAAAGGTGAGTAACGCGGTCCACACGATGGTGACACTGAATGATGCCGTGCCTGCACTCAAAACTTAAACCACTTCGACCTTCCCTCAACATGGAAATTCTATCCACCTTTGCTGTTTCACAGCCATGCCCTTGTCAGTTGAAAAGTTTCCGAAATGGCAACCTATCCCTCATAAACTTGGATTGATATTCACGACCATTGTCGTGTTGCTCTCGCTGGCGCTTTTGTCCCCTCAATACTTTGAGGATTACATCGGTATTGACTTGGATTCAGTTACTCTTAGTACTGACTTCTGCAGCGATTCTGATTCGGACGCTGGACTCGAAGAGTTAGAGGAATATGTCGGCAACATCACCAACTACGAACAAGCTACATTACAGTACGAGCACATGACTCGTTTCTACGAAGCTCTCATCAACGACACATCTCTCTACGGCGAAGAGGGATATACGTGCCCTACAGAGGATAACTCTCCCGCAACCTACGACCCATCCGGAAGGAAAGAAGATTGGGAGGACCTCACTATAGAGCCTGCCTCTCTGTATGGAAACTTCTTTCCCGGTTTTTGTACGTCTGCACAACAGTCCGCCATAGACCAGGCGGCAAGCACAACCTGCGAAGACGAACAATGCGCGTGCCCTGTTATACCAAGCACAAGTGCAACGAGATGGTTTGGTGTTGATGGCAAGAAGCTTTGTTTTCTGCGTCTTTGCATGACTATGCCAACCGTATGCCCCGCCCAGACAGACGATGCAGAGGTTAACTTGCAGAACTATCGAGAGCAACAACTTGCGCTCGCAGCGGACGTCGACAGTGTTGATGATGTTGACGACGAAGTATATGATACAATTGAGGATACACTCTCAGATACTCTGACGACCATACTCTATCAGGTCGATGTCGCCAGGTAAGCAGCTCTTTTGGCACTTTCAATCATCTATTGTGCTGTGTTCCTCGCACTCACGTCGATCGATGCTCCTTTCTGGCAGTAATATATATTCTATATACACTTGCGTCGCGCTGTTCTTTCCAACCCCGCTCGTGGTCTTTCGGTTGCCGTATAGTCTATGGATCAAGAAAATTCTGTTTGGTGCTCAACAGAAGTGGTTCATTATCTGCTTCATTCTCCTCTGGTGGGCAGTTACATGTAAGTGTATCAATGGCTGAAGACGAAGCTCTGTCAACTGTATCCTAATGTTATTTTGACATGCTCCAACGCCATTAGACGTGTCTGATCTGCTCTTGACTGATGACTTCACAATCTTCTTGGAGAATTTGAAAGCTGGCGATCCGTGCTTTCTGGATGGAGACTATCTTGCGGCTCGCCAAACAGTCATCAACGATATATGTGAAGATTTCGTTGGTCAGGAAACCGTTTTTGACACGTATAGTGCATCGGTGAACCAAGTTCTCTACGAGGTTGATTACTTTGCTAGCGACGATACGTGTAAGTGCTACTTTCCAATGCAAAGTATGTACGAGTTGCGCTCGGACAACTACCCGCTGGAAGACGTAGAAGATCTTGGCTTCAGCGAAACCATTGATGACTTCTGCTACTACAGAGTGGTAATCAACGACGAGAGTGATTGCACCGTGTACACTCCAGCTGACGATATTGAGTACCTTGGAAACAGGACGATTTGCACAGACGGTGACTATGCTCGAGAGCTTGCATTGCAGGCCTCCTCCACACTTAGTGGGAACACAGACTGGTACACAATTGTTGACCTTTGGATATCAAGCGGCTTGATTGCGTCATTTCTAGTAAAGATTGCCATGTCGAACTTTGCAATTTGGTTGCTTCGATTGGCAGATCCATTTATAGTTTGTAACGGCGAGTTCTTATGGATCCCGGCCAAACTGGGCGATGGCTTGGGAGGCAGAAGCAAGAACGATGTTTTTGCAGGTTTCAGGAAAAACAAGGAAGGCACGCTGAGAAATCTGGCTCTGAGAGGCTGCATTATTTGGTGCACAGTGATGCATTTGTGTTTGTTCAATCTCTTGTATGCCGCCTACGACTCGTACGATGCCGAGGACGGAGAGTCGATCGACATTTCCTTTTCGACAACCGATACGGTAATAATGGCAAGCTCGCTGGGAATCTCTCTGGTTGTTGTCCTATTAGGACTTTGGTTTATCCGTCGGCTACGCAATGGCTTCGACGCCTACCACACCGACTCAGACTCGGACTCCGATTCCGAATCAGACTATTCTGAAGGTGACTAGTTTTCAAGAATTTTGGGGAATACAGTAGTCACCTGGCTGGTCAGGGGAGGGGCACCTGGTCTCATTTTGAATTAGAGTGACAGTTTTTGGATTATAACTGCATGTGTACAAAGTTAAAAAGGCAGTTCTGTTTCTTGTCCACTCCATATACACTGTATGAAGTCCGAAAAATACATTTAATTATAATATTGATGTTGATGTGCACAAGAAATCCTGTGGAGAGGAAACCTTTCGGCCTTGCGTTCATAACCATAACTCATACACAGTCGTTTGCGCTCTGAGTCTCAAACAACCTTGTCATTGTTTCCTGTTTTGATAAGCCTTGCACTTCGTTTCCCCCAGGCCGCCGCATAGAGTCGTTCGTGGCATCAGATCGGCTGTTGTTCTTCTGCTGGATTTTCTTCCACTGGCGTACTGTCAACTGTGGATGGTGCTTACGTCGTCTCGGTCGGTTATGTTCTTGCCCGAGAGCGGGACAATTATTCTGCATAGTTTTTTGTTTGACAATTGCAGTTGCCGCTGCTGTTTGCAACTCTCGCAATCTTCGATACTGAGCATCAAAATCAGCTTCTTCCTGGGACCAACAGAAATTGACACTCCAGAGTAACTGTCGCTTCTTAGCGGACAGAAGATGTCCATGGCGGCGTAGTTGATATACCCACTGCGCAAGTAGCAAATGGTGGCATGTCGGAGGCACATTGGAGTGACCATGTTGCACATAAAACTGTAATAAGACTTGAAAGAGCTGATTCCAGGAATAGCCCGCTTGAACCAAGTCATTGAAGAATCCAATCCGAAGAAGCTTTGTCGCCTTGTCGTCATCGAGGCGCATCAATAAACTGTCCTGGCGCTGTTCCTGACACCAATCGTACAGTTGCTGTTGTCGTGTCAGTTTTCGATTACGATTTGCAGAAGACGATCCTTTTCGAGAACGAGGAACTGGGATCCTGACATTGCCATGTTTGTCATGGAACGATTTCAGACGCTGGTAGTTTCGATCCCATTCTAGCTCTTTCTGTTGTTGTTGATCTTGTTGCTCATCGATGAATGAAACGTCCATGTCAGTGTACATGTATGTGCCACGTGTGAATGCCAAGTCGAATGATTTTGGTTCGTGCAACAGGCTACGATCTTGAGCAAACTGGCGATCAAGTCGTTGTCGTGCATACTTCACATCAGAGGACAAGGATTCCGCTGATGATGGATTGGATGGATTAGATGGATTCTCATTACTTTTCCTCGCCTTGAGGGCAAGGGCAGGCGGCGTTGGTTTTGCTGATGTTGTTCTTGACGTTTGCGCCCTATGAGTCCATGGAGAAGAGACAAAACCAGAAACCGTTGGAAGAATGAGGGAGAGAAGAGCTATCGACTTCATGCTGCTGTTGACACTGAGACTGAGTCTGTTTTCTTTGAAGGAAGCACTGATTTGGTGTGATTGGTGATGTCGGAGATCGCAGTACGCGAAGAAGCTGATGGCAAGAAAGTTAAATAGACTAGAGCATGAGATAATTTGGCAAATTGTGGAAGACGAAAACTTCGAACTGAGAACTTTCGTCATCTGTTGGGTCTGATCTGATGCCAACTGGAACTCCTCAACTTACTGCAGTATCCGTATGGCACTGCTACATGATGTGGACAGTACTGAGCATGGAGATTCTGCGTACGACTGACGCAATTTGGGTGCGATGATTCAAAATGGACTGGAACCATAACCTCATACTGTACGAGCTTGTACAGTGGATGTACTGTACGTGTACTGTACAGTATCCACGTACTCCAGTAGTTTACTGGCGTGGTCCGGTAGAAGTGATTGACAGACGGGGCGTCGACGCCTGACAGACACTACTTGTACTGTACGCAAACAAATTTTGAATGATCATATTCATCACACTCTCAATGGAAGAGCATCATTCAAGTTGAATCAACATGTTATCTCACTTTGCAACTCCCACTCGCAGTATGGGCAAGCTAGTGCTGCGCCAGTTTTCGAATCGTCGTCGATTTCAGATTCCACAACGCGAGAACCCAAAGCTGCGGACGCATGCCGTTAGTATCTTCCATGGTGACTATAGCGATGACGATGTCGACGACGGCATGGAACACGCATCTCAACAAACTGATGACCTGGACGATCAAGAAGGGCTTGCTCGTTTGTTGCAGGAAGAGGAGCAAAAGCAAAAGAATCTACGTGAAAAGTGGCTAGCTAAACCAAAGCCTCGCCCAACAGTGATTGATCACCGAGGTCGTTCCTACGGACGTGGGGGGCGGAAGACGGCGTCGGCTCGTGTCTGGATTCAACCAGGTCTGGGTGAAGTAGTAGTAAATCGGATGCCGCTGGAAGACTATTTTACGCGCGAAACTCATCGACAGGAAGTCCTGGCACCACTTGTGGCGACGCGGACCTGTGGCGCTTTCGATTTACAGTGCATTGTCGAAGGCGGTGGCTTGAGTGGACAAGCGGGAGCTATCCGTCATGGATTGGCACGGGCTTTGAATCACTTCAACCCCAAAACTTATCGACCTGCGCTGAAGCGGCTTGGCTTCTTGACGCGAGATGCAAGAATGGTGGAACGGAAAAAGACAGGTCTGGTCAAGGCTCGCAAGGCACCTCAATGGGTGCGAAGATAGATTATTATGTGAGGCATACGTTCGGAACTACTGAAGGTACACGTAGGCAATCATCCACGCATATTGGCATTCGTAACAAGAGAATTAACAGAGGAAAACAAGGACTCTTCTTCCCAAGCAGTAAACTGTACCTGCGCTCCTAGTATACTTTACTTTGAAGTCATTTTATTGTTGCGTGCTCATAGCATCCAATCCAGTTCACGTCTAAGTCCGTCTGCGATAGTTTCCATTGCCATGTACCAAAAGGTGGTGGAGGTCCAGCAAGCACCATCCCCTGGGCTGGAGCTGCAACTTGTAGGCCAAAGTTCGAGACCTTCGAAGTAACAGCCTCGGGACTCATAAACTTTTCAAAATCATGGGTTCCTGGTGGTAGATATCTCATGACATATTCCGCACCAACAATGGCAAGGACGTGTGATCGAATCGTTTGGTTCATAGTCGATATAAACAAGCGACCATCCTTCTTGCTCAGAAGATGAGCCGCTGCCTGCAGCATGCTGTCCACATTCGCGGCATGTTCGAGAACCTCTAAGATGCAAATAACATCAAAGAAATTGTGGGTGCCGTCTTGCTCCGCGAGAGTCTCGATTGATGTACCACTGCGGTAGTCAATGTTCGTCAGCCCAGCAGCTTCACTGTGTGCTTTGGCACACGCTACGAGAGTCGTAGAAGGGTCAATGGCTACCACCTGCTGAGATCCCACGCGTTTCAAGCTTTCACTCAGAAGCCCTCCTCCACAGCCAACATCTAAAGATCTCTTCAAAGAAGAAGATTGCTCTAGAATGTATTTCATCCGACATGGATTCATCCCAATGAGTGGGTTTTGACGACCATCCCACCAAGAAGCACTCATTTCAGAAAATTTTAACACTTCCTGTTTCGAAATAGACGAAAAGGGGCGAAGGCATGGTGGGACAAGGGTCGACGTGCAGAGTCTCAGCGATCTCGATGCCAATCGCATTGTACAACAAAAAGGTAGACTCTAGAGACTCGATTAACGATCTCATCCCATCATACTCCCTCTCGTCACTTCGTTGAGGAATTCCTCAAGGTCACACTGACCTCTCGTCTACCGTCAGTCCCTACTGTTCACTGACCGTGGCCGTGTCTACTGTCGGCCCCCAGCACTGTCATCTTTTCTGACTGCCCGGTAATAACTGGGGTGCAAAATCCGCTAAATGACCCTATCGATAACTGACGACAGCCTAAGTAAAATCTGCCACATCTATTATATTTTTTGATATAAACGAGTGTAGAGCCGTTAATACTGAAGTATTCGAAACACAACCATACGACTAGAGTGGTCGTTGTACGTGCAGCAAACATTATTCACCTTGGTGGTCCATCCTGTACACCCATCTTGTTTAGTTGCAAGGTACGAACCAACATTGCCATAGATGCTATTTGTGCCGCTCAAGCTCTGTTGTCCATTCATTCAGCTGGAACCGCGGCCGTAATACATTATGATACATGACGTATCTACTTCCTGGGTTATATATATATATATATATATATAAATATATATATAAGACGCTATAGACTATATCTAACATGTCATGGGATTTTACTTAGGCTGTCGTCAGTTAGGGTCATTTAGTGGATTTTGCACCTCTCGGAAGGTCAGTTAGTGGATTTTCTCCATTGTTTATCCTACGTCAACTTGGCTTTTTTTTGGTTGGCCGAGCCCAGTGGTAGTGACCATTTTCCTAATTCTCCTCATCATACTGGATCAAGTTGTGGGCATGTATGGATCTGAGCTTTGCAGCTCTGTCTCCTAGAGTGGTCAGTGGTTGGGCGGGATTTTGCTGTTCACCGTTGTTTTCACCGTCGCCGTCTTGTCCGATAGTGGTACTGGGTAACTGCAGAACCTGGCAAGTTTTTAAGGTCGTCCTTGATACGGGTGTCTTCCGTGTATTTGATGAGTGATGAAACACGGCGTGCCGCTAGGCTTCTTCCTCTCTGAACTTGAGTAGTGTTGGTGGTCTCCAAAATCATCTTCATGCCAGGCATTTCGATGACTGTCCAGTCAGTGGGTGATTGTGAAATCCAGGATGCTTGAGCATGATTCGGGCAGGATCACGGTTGCATCACGTTTGACAAGGTAGAACTACTCTGGGTACTATGTGTACTTGGACATGTTTCGATCATGGGTTGATTGACATACGCTTGAACCTTTCAGGTGTTGTTTTGCAAAGTGTCTAGCAAAGAATTTTCCTCGCTTTGTCCCAGTTGTCTCTTGCTTCACATAGTGCTTCATTGTCAATACTCCTCTTTGCCTCAGTCATTGCGTCGTGGATAATACAGTGCAGAGTTGGGGCGAAGGTGGACATTCAGCATTGGCATCAGGAAGATTGAATTGTGAGAAGGAATGAGTGAACGGGAAATTTTGACATTTAAATCAAGGTGTGCAGGTGCAAACACAAGTAACGATGTTCGCTGGGTTCCTAATTGGATTCAAAAATTGTCACAAGTCCCTCCAAGAATGGTCAAATTCCTGTCGGTACTTTTGAAGCGTGTGTGGCACCCTGTATATTTCCTCCAATATCTCCTTCCACCAATCCTCCATCGCAATCTTGAAATCTCTTTTGTCACAAGTTAGCCATTGCGACGACTTCAGATTGATTTCCATGAACACATGTTGCAGTGCATTGGCGTACGTTTGTTGGTAGGTTGTCTGTGGGGCACCAGGTTTCCGTGGAAGAGACTCTAGGTCCATGATGCCATATGGACACACTGGTGAAAAAAATGGAAAAGATAGCAACAGCGACGGAAATACAAGACATCATCAAGAAATGACTATCCAAATGGAAAACCAACAAGCCCTACTCGGCATTCCAATCTACCTTCCCTGGCTTACAAGAAGCGGTGGCAGCACAGGACACAATGGGATGGAACCACTTTCTCGAAGGCGCTCTTGTCCCACACTGGCGGGCGACACATAAAAATCTACTATATTGTCCTTTCCATGTTTAGTGGAAATTCATATAGAACTTTCTGGCAAGCTTGCGATGCCAGGTTGCCAGCCGTGCTTCCAATGACGTATGATAATTTGTATTCATCTTTGTTTAAAATTAAATACAAGATACCTTTTCAAACTGATGATCACATTTTACCCCTTCGCAACATCATTGTCATCATCCTTCAATGACTTGAGTGGTAGTCGGAGACTCAATAGACCTTGAAAAGGCATCTTTTACTCAACGTTTATTCATGGATGAATATAAATTAATATACGATGTCATCAAAAAGCATGGCTGGCAACCTAGCATCGATCTCTTGTAAAAAAGCGAGAGTTTTATATGAATTTCCACTAGACACGGAACGGACGATACATGAGCATGCAATCAAAGCGCATGAGCCTAAGTTGGGTCTTGGCCTTGATTCAAAAGTTATGGGACGTGGCATGGGACCAGTGGCAACACCGCAATGGCGCCCTACACGGTGACGAAAATCACTTCACAATCAACGAGATTACTAATGTCAAACTCCAAGTACGACAGGAATTTGACACAGGATTAGGACCCCTTCCGGCCAAAGACTCTGCGCTATGCTCAGGAACAGTGGACCACATGAGTTGTTCCAGCCCAGTGTGGAACAATATGTGACATTCATACAGTACAGTACCTGTAGACAGTACAGTA
>JAVCKV010566900.1:0-10400 GCA_032274145.1 Herpochondria borealis | reverse complement strand
TCTGCCAAAAATATGCGAGTGCTTAGTTATGGTCTCAGAAATGAAAATCGCCCATTTATAGATGGGCACTAGCTAGTCGCTAATGACAATTTCAATTGTCGCTGTACTACGAACCGAATCGTCCAGTGCATTAGTCGCCACTACAGAGAAACTAAACACACCACCATCTATGACGGAAGACTGCCAACGAAAAGTGCGAGTGCCATCAAGATTATCCTCTAGAACGCCACCTAATTCCGAATACGCTAAAAACAGACCTGGTACGTGATCTATTTGTCTGGCGCTGACAACGATAGCGACCTCTTCACCCGCTCGAATGGTTTTCGAATAAACACCATCGCTAAACTCACTTCCATAGAAAGTTGGTGCGACAAGCGGTGATGGAGCAGGAGCGCCGACACCGACATCCTCATCGGCATAAACAAATTCACCAGCTGTGAGTACTTTTAAACCGTCAGTGGTACCGATCGCTAAAGCGTCGTTACCCAATGCAATTGAATAAGGTGCAAACCCACCAAACCACAAGTTATTCCACTGATCATTTTGATACGCGAAAAGCGAAGTCGCCTCAGCTGAACCAACAGCCAATGCATCATTTTTCGCTGATATGTACAAACCAAATTTGCTTTCAACATCGACCGACTCTATGATTTGTGTTTCCGACCAATCTCCATCCGAGTTTTTCTCGAATACATAAACAGCGCCTTCGTTTTTATCGGTAGGGTTGCCGTTGTAGTCGAAATGATTCAACGAATTATCAATGTTGCGAGCTGGCGCTCCAACGTAAATTCTATTGCTATCGATAGCAACATCCCAACCGAAACGCAACGTAGGTGTGTTGTCGCTGGCTTTTAAATACGCGGTATTGATCCAACTACCGAACATCCGTTCATATACGTAAACCGCACCTGAGGTTGAAGAAATAGAACTGTAAGGGTTGTCTGACTTGAAATCGTTATTGAGCATATCTGCATCAACCCCACGACCAGCGCCGCCTTCACCAATGGCACTCACCACCATGATATCGCCATCAATGGCAACAGCACTACCAAACTGATCGTGCTCGTCGACATTGGGCGCTTTAATAAAATCAGTGTTGGACCAATTAGATAAGTCGTTATCGTAAACCCTCACCGCGCCTGAACCAGCTAAACGAGTTCCATCTATTAAATAGTCATGTGACGGATGACCGGTGACTACCGTTTGACCACTCATTGCTATATCGCTCGTGAAAACTTGCGCGTAATCAGCAAAATCTGAAGCTGACGACGATACGCCAAGACTGCTCTCTTCAACCCAAACATCAGCTATGTTTTCATAAACAATGACAGGTTCATAAGTACGATCCAACGCCGCAACTCGCCGACCATCAGCAGACACTATTGACTGACTTCCCCATGGGTAGGTACTAGAACCCGGAATTTCATCGTTTTGAGAAAACGACTCAGTATCAAAATCAGAAAATACCGAGAACACACCAGAACCTAAGCCGAAAATAAGGTCGTCTGAGCCACCAAAACCAACATCGACATCCTCTGCGATGCTTAGCGAGTAATAGGTATCCTCTGAAACTGTGTCAAAATTATAAAAGCCATTGATATCGACACTGGTTAAAGCAGTGTCTGTTGCATCAATAATGTCTGGTTCATCATCGAAGTCATCGAATGCAATAAACTCAGTGACGTTTACAAATAACGCGCTTGAACTCATCGAACCATCTGCCTGAGCATCGGATGCAATCACTGTTAAGGTGTATTCACCGATATCTTCAACGCTGGGCGTCCAGTTAAACGTTCTGGTGCCATCACCATTGTCATCAAAGCTTGCACCATCAGGCATATTGACTAAATACAAACCGGGTACACCGCCGTCAGGGTCCCAACCGGAGACTCTAACCGCTAATGCTTCACCAGCCGCTACGCTCTGTTCAGCGAGCGGATTAACAGTTGGGGCCGCGGCCCATGTGCTGGGGGATACAACGCCAATTGAAAGGGCAGAAAGTGCGATAAGTCGTGTCAACATTTGCGTCTCCATAAACGGCAAATTTTAGATAATCATCTTAATAGCTGAGTCTAGCTGGAAGCGACTGCAGGTACCAACAGAGTGGTACTTTTACCTGTAAAACACTGCATCTGTCACAAATTGCCGATAAGTGGTAAATAGCCAATGCGTATTCAGGCCCAATCTGGACACCCATTCAGTTTTTAACTTGGCATCGATTCTTGAGTTAATTGGTCAACTTTTGCGTCTTAGCCAGACAAGCCCCTGCTCCACCGAATTACACCTGAAATAGCAATTGTTATAAAAGATTCCAATCAGTCGCATAAAAGTTGATAATAAAGCCGTTTCGAAATTCAACCTATCAATAGCCCATGGTCAATCTAGTTTTAGTCGTCGCTATTTTTCTACTAGCGGTGGCTGTCAAATTCAATTTTATGGCCAACATGAACATAATTACCAAGGTCAAAAAAGACTGGTTCGAACGGTTCTGGACTGGCAGCCGAGCTGCAAAAGAGAATCTGACCGAGTTGGGCTTAAAGTATCGCAAACAGTCGAATCTTTATGCTATTGCAGGCTTGGTATTGTTTGTAATTTATATTTTCTTGGTTAAAAAACTGGCGCTATGACCTGTTCTACTTAAATTCAAAATAAGACTCGTCTAGTCAACTTATACATCTTCCAAATACCGTATCGCAATCTTACGCCCCCAAAGCGATGAAATAATTGAAGCCACGTCACCTACTTCGCCCGTTGAATAAAATGTCGTTCGTTTATCAGCAGAGGCAGCTTCAACACTTGTCCGCAAACCCAATCTGTCAAGTCGCCGACCTAACTGTCTAGCAACCGCAGCCCCTGGCTCTATTATCGTGACTGAGTTTCCCATAATAGTTTGAATAGCCTCGCGTACAAAAGGATAATGAGTGCAGCCAAGCACAACGGTATCTGCACCGGCATCAAGCATTGGTGCTAAGTATTCTTTTAAGAGTTGTACGGTCTCGGGTGTGTTTAGTTCTGCCCGCTCTATGCGATCAACTAAGCCTGGACAAGGTTTCAGTATCACTTCAACGTTTTGTCCGTACAGCTCACACAGCCGTTTAACACCAGGGCTTTGAATCGTTTGACTGGTTGCCAACACACCAACCACGCCAGACCTTGTCACGCTCGCCGCTGGCTTTATCGCAGGCTCAATACCAACGATGGGAATATCAAAGGTGTCGCGCAGTTGATTGATCGCCACAACCGACGCCGTGTTGCAGGCAACCACAAGCGCTTTTATGGGTTTGGGTTGTCGGTGCAGAAATTGAGTAATGGCGATGCATCGATCAATGATGTAGTCGGCATCTCGTTCACCGTATGGCGCATGAGCAGAATCGGCTACATACATGAACTGCTCGTTTGGTAGTAATCTGTGCGCAGCCCGAAGAACGGTTAGTCCACCAACGCCTGAATCAAAGACACCAATGGCTGATTCAGTTGATTCGTGTTTCATTAAAATTAGCTATCGAATTGCGACAATAACAATAGTGTACAAAATTTACGACTAATGCACAGCCCCCATAAAGATAGGAACTAGAAATGCAACTATTAATCTAGTTTCAATTTTTCGTGAACCTGAGTTTCATTACCACCACCAGTGGTCAGGTTTCCGGAGACGACGTGGATTGCGCCACCGACTATTGCAGCCCCGCCACTGTGCCGAGCGGTATTGAGTGAATCAAGTGTGCGCCACTTGTTGGTCTTTACGTTATAGGCTTCGACGGTGCTAAGCGCTGCTCGACCACTGTCTTTCTCACCGCCGATGAGTATAACTTCATCGCCATAACTAACCGTCATGGCACCCGCACGCTTTGTCGGAATGTTCGCACCAGCTGTCCATTTGCCTGTACTGAAGTCATATACATCGACACCGGCAACTAAATTTGCAAAAGTGGCTGGATGATCAGTTTGCCTACCACCTGCAGCCACTAATTTACTACCGACTATCGCTGCAGAGAAATGATCACGCTTTGACGGCGCATTGGGCAGGGTTTTCCATTGGTTGTTTGCTGGGTTGTATTCATCAAACCAATTAACCATACCGCCATCGTGCCCGTTGGTAGAGCCACCGACTATATATATTTTATTATTGTGTACAACCACACCCGCAGACCCGCGCCGTCTATTCTGTGGCAAAGCTGCACCGGCGGTCCATTTTTTGTTGGCCGGGTTGAATATTTGTATGTTCGCAATGACTGATTCACTTGGAAAACAACAATCCAACGAACCAAGTACATATATCTTTCCGCCAAGCTCGACAGGTTGAAAATGACTTAGTTCGAAGTCTGGTGAACCTAAGTTTTCCCAACTATTCGATGTAGGATTATAGCGATTAACCTGACGGATACCTCGCCCACCCATAAGATAAAGCTTATTTTGATACGCAACAGCACCCGCTTCATGACGCGACTGCGATTTGCTTCCGTTAGACGTGTTTACCGATTGCCAATTATTATTGGCATTGATATTGTTCGTCGTTGTTGGAGCTTGAACAGCTGCTTTTACTTCAACTTTTAAACTGTCATTAGCAATCAGCTCACCATCAGTAGCTGAAAATTCAAGCACGTAATCGCCAATGCCACTAAACGATGCTGTCGTATTTTCACTACTAAGCTCACCAAAAGTCACTTCACCTGAGCCAAATTTTTTGTTCCAAGAACCACTAAGCGTACTCGTTGGTAATCCATCGTCATCGACTATTGCGGACAAATTCAACACTTCGTCAATCGTGACAACCTCATCATCACCAACATTTACTGATGGAGGTTGATTCACAATGCCTGAAGTCACTTCCACTTGCATTTGATCTGTCGCAGTGTGAGGACCATTGGATGCGCTGAGTTCCAAAACGTAGGTACCGGCTTGGTCAAAGCTGATCGAAGTGTTGGCTGTAGTGTTATCGGTGAACATAGCGTTGCCAGGGCCCGATTTTTTCACCCATCTCACCGCAGGAATGTCGAGCGGTGTACCGTTGAACGTTACTGAACCTGCCAGCGCGAGAGAGTCAGAAACAAGAATTTGTTCATCAGCCGGTGCACGCACTATTGGAGTGGGGTCTACAACAGGTGTTGGGTCCACCGGCTGTGTTGAACCGTCATCTGCACCGGTAACGCCATCGTCTGTCGAGCCAACTGAATCACCATCAGTCGCAACTGAATCAGTAGTTGAACCTGAATCAGAACTTGAACCTGAATCAGTGCCAACATCATCTGTGAACCCAGATGCTGACCCACTCGCCGAACCGTCATCAGTTTCAGAGTCAGTTGAAGTCTCATCCGTCGACCCTGCAGAGGCTGTGTCAGTCGCGCCCAACGACGTTCCATCAGTAGCTTCAGTCGTTACACCCGCAGATGTATCCACCGTCATCAACGGGCCTGAGCTGTCCACACCTGTAGAAGGTGTTTCAGACGAGCCGCCACCACAAGCACCGAGTATCAACGCACTAAGCAAAGTCGGGATCAGGCCGCGAGTTTTCAGATTAAGGACAGACGTATTTGAGTTATTCATTAGCATTCAGCATGTCTTATGACCATGTATCGGCTGATTCGCTGAACTTTCGACTCTCTATCTAGCCTATATTCTGTTAACTGGTTAACAATTTAACATCGGCATAATCTCAAGTGCGCTGATGGTAACCACGAATGAGCCCATAAGCAGACACACGAGTTTGCTGCAATATAACCAGTTACTTCTGTGGGTTAATAACAGTTTACGAGAGCGCCTAACAGCATTGAATTATGGCCCCTATGCTATCGGTAACCAACAAAACTCACCACATGCTCATCCAATACTGCCAGACGGATGTCTATACGTCGCTCATCGCAACGATCTGCGAGCTCTGGATGTATGAGTCTAACCGTCGGGCAATAGATCGGCGGCGATACTGTCGCTTCGCTAACTTGTTTGACTAAGGTATGTTCTTGGGGAAAATTCGCCAACTCTACATCTTGGAAACGAATATATTCACCGTATAGTGGGCGTAAGCATTTGTAGAGACTTTCTTTAATACTGAATAAGCCAACCCTTCCCCATCGAATATCCTGAGCATTTTCAAGCAAGTCTCTTTCTTTATCGGTTGCGATAAGCCTTAGCACATCTTTTGCAACGCGATCGATGCGCTCAATATCAATACCAATAGATTGATATTTTTCATTGCAGTGAGTCACTGCAGCCATTGCCCAATCGTTAGTGTGTGAGATGCTCCCGACACAGTTAACAGGCCAAACAACAGAACCATCACTTTGCCGTGATAGACCGTCAGGAAACTGAGATGGTGCAACACCGATTTGCGACAAAGCACTTTTTGCACAAAACCTGCCGGTAGAAAATGTATTTTGTCGTATGCCAACTGACTTGGCCACAGCATCAAGCTCAAGAGGCGTCAATTGCTCTGTATAGTCACCCACTGCTTGGGCAAAAAAATGCACGCCATTACCGACAAAGTCATGCCCCCATTGATGAATCGTTGTAATCATGGCTGAACGCACACTTACCTTTTAATGAATACAAGCCTATTAGCTCGTTTTTAACCATTGCATTGTATAATGGTACCAATGACTGACTCTAATAACAGCGTAGTAGCACGCCTCAAAGGCGGTATTGGCAATCAACTATTTCAGTATGCCACAGCTCGCGCGTTGGCTATCGAGACCAGTCGCACGCTGATTATTGATAGAGGCTGGTACGATCGAAAAAGTAGACCGCGTAGCTACCGTTTGGCCGAATTCCAAATTGCGCAAAACACGGTCGGTTACTCAAAAGCACAGCTACAACAGATCAAATTAAAATCGCCTCTGGCACACCTTGGGATTAACGTAAAACCGGTAATAATTAGAGAGCCCAAGAATTTGAGCTACCGCCCGTTCAATAAATCCTTACCCCCCACTGTTCTACTAGAAGGATACTGGCAGTCACACAAATACTTCGACGATCACCGAAAAACCATTGTGCAAGATTTACAACTTGCCAACACCATAGATCAAAGCACGTTGACCAAGCCTTCGAACAATACAGTTGCCGTACATATTCGACGAGGTGATTACATCACCACGAGCTCTGCACACGTGGTTACTGAAAAATACGTAAAAAATGCCATGAAAGAATTTGGCAACAACTGCGACTTCCTGTTCTTCTCTGATGATCTAGCTTGGTGTAACGACACTTTTGGTGGCGATAATATCGGTTTTTCAAAACAACCAACCGACCTGATGGATTTAATGCAAATGAGTTTGTGCACACATAATATTATTGCTAATAGCTCTTTCTCATGGTGGAGCGCTTGGCTGAATCAGAATTCAAGCCAGCGCGTTATTGCCCCAGCACCTTGGACGGCTGATGGAAAAACCCATGCAGATATTCTACCCAGTGAGTGGGAAACGCTCGCAATTCAATAACGAATACGGTAAAAGAGCCGGATGGTTAGGCTAATGGGTTGCTTCGCGACCAGAGTCACCTCAAATAAAAGTATGCTAGTTTACCCTTCGCGCTTTATATAACCGGACAGTTCAGATAGATCAGCGAATGTCACATCGGCGTATTCACATCTATCAACGCTCGAATCTGTGGGCACATAAATCGTCTTCATACCAGCATTCTTGGCACCTTCCATATCAGCCTTTGGGTTGTCACCAATAAAATATGACGTTTCTAAGTCCGCCTGAACGATACGACATGCAAGTTCGAATATAGCTTTGTCTGGCTTTCTAACGCCCACCGCTTCCGAGACAATGACACAATTAAGCAAATCAGTAAAACCCAGTGCACGAAAATTACGTTCTTGAAAAGGTGTTTTCCCATTTGATACTAAGCCTATCTTGTATCCGCAACTTCGGAAACCTTCTATAGCGGACAGTGCACCGTTTCTAGGTTTACAGAAAGAACAAAAAGTCAGCAAATAGGTATTGAGAAGTTCTTCGACGGTCCAATCAGTGATGTTAAATTCTTTAACTAGCGATTCGTATACCTTGTCTTTCCAAACCATTCCATTCTGATCGAGCTGTATAAACCGTTCAACGAATTTTGAAGTATCGATAAGGCAAGACCGGAGCATACCGTTGGCCTGCCATTCGACAAAGTTCTGAAGGGAACCAGATCGATCGAGGAGGGTTTCGTCTAAGTCAAAAAAGGCTGCACGCATAAATTAATATCTTCCCATGATTACGTTGAGCCTTTTGCCCGCTCACCCAAACAGCCAAATGGCCGTAACTGATACCCATCTGGGTCGAGAACCAAAAACTGCCGATTACCTAACTCTCGATCGTCCCGTCCGTACCAGGCATCATGAATAGATTTGAAAATCGGCCAGTTAACTGCTTGTAACTTACCGTAAATGCTATCAACAGACTCAACTTCAAATTCTAAATTGATGCCACGCCCATAAGGTTTCTCAAGATCGCCCGAATTCCAATCTTGACCCGCTTTTATGCTTCCAGATTTAACTTCAGTTAGCATTATTTCAACGCTATCCAAATCTAAATAGGCGAACCTTTCTTCTGGCCGTGCGTACAACACTTTAAAGCCAAGCAAGTCACAATAAAAATCGAGGCTAATGTCTAGATCTGAGCATGATAGTTCAGGGACGAGCTTTGGTCTGGGTGTCATGAGATGATTCCGTTGGCTCGCCTAGCCCGTGTGGATTGTCTTGACCAATAACCGCAGTTAACTCATCAGCGAATTGATCTGTACTGAGCCCAACACACACCACTCAGTTGCACTCTCATCGACAGGCGGGGCATGGGTATTGTCTCAAAGGTTAGACGGCATATGCACCGTTGTTGTAGACTCGAATCTACTACGCTGCGATGAAAATATCTCGGAGATTCAGTATGAATAGTGGGTATCTATTGGATTAGACCGTATACAGCACAAAAAAGCATGTAAGACATGACTAATTGAACGAAATAGTCATGTCTTACTTCATCACTTCAATAGTATTCCAAGACGTTAAACTTCTTTCGCCAGTCTACGTCGCTTTACGCTGCCCCCTGCTACCAACCCGATTCCGAGTAGTGCCAAAGTTCCAGGCAACGGCACAGGCGTAGTTGTGGGCGTAGAAGTACCGTAAGACTTATCACTGCCACTGCAATTTGCGGTAAGAATCGTTCCACCATTCACACAGTAGTCCTGCGCACGCACGCCGGCTAAGCCGAAATCATTCAATGAAAAATCCATATTAGCCGCTGCAAACGTCCAACTCCAAGACTGAACATTATCAGAACCCTGAGCGCCTAACCTGAACACCATTTCCCACTCACCGTCTGGATCAGAAACGGGTGGATTCAAGCCTCCATTCAGATTGCAACCAGGACCGCATCCGTTATTAGCGGAATCAACAGCATAAAGTGATACCGAGCTAGCGCCTGGAGCTGTCGTAACATCAGAAATGCTAGTTGCACCCGTAATATCTAAATCACCCAAGTCAAAAAATATCCCCAAAACTTCTGCATCCCATGGATCGACTGTTACGTTAAAATAAAGATCACCCGCGTTCTCATCAACGGTAACAATGTAACTTCCCGACCCATTTTCATTGGTAGTCCAGTCGTTGTAAATCAATGAAGCATATGACGACATTGGAAAAACGAATGCAAAAATAGGCACAAACAAAAATTTGATAACCTTCATACTTTCCTCCTAATCAAGCCCGAATGGTTCAAAGAGAATTCTAAAAAGCTCGGATTGATTTCTAACTTACATGCTTAAATCATGCCAACTATATTTTGCTTATATTTCAATAACTTATATTGTTATTTTAAATATATTGAATATTTTGTAAATAATATCGACAAAAAAATTCAACCTTCCGTATAAATCTTTCTTTAAAGATTAACTCTAAATTGATCCAAGTTTAATAATGACAATAAAAACAACGATATAAGAATTCAATGCCACACTGAATATAATGTGACAATTATTTCGACACCAAGGAGCGATCAACATGATTCTGAATAATTTAGTCAAAATATGTTTTTATTCAAATAGTTGGATACGAAATAATTCTGACCTGACGCACTGTGGAAAGGGTTTATTATTAAAGAGATAGAGGGATTTACCCACACAACTACTATCGTGCTCAATCACTTTGAAGAGTTAACCAAGAGAGTCTGAGTCTTGCAACAAAACAAAGCGCTACAACCGCTCCCCACAAGCCCGTTCCCTCTCAGTTAACGCCACCCTATCGCGCAAATAAACGGGCAAGGCATCGGCTGCTGATAGAAAACCGCTCGAAGCTGCAACCGGTAATGCCACACGCAATACATCCTGTGCATTCGGCCAACAATCAGCAAACGTTCGAAGCTGAACATGCTCACCAATAACCGCAGTTAACTCATCAGCGTATTGATCTGCACCTGAGCCTAACAAAC
>JAVCKV010566899.1:16065-33546 GCA_032274145.1 Herpochondria borealis | reverse complement strand
CGCCTTCTCCCCCCCCATTTTCCTCTCTAGAGAGACGTCGAAACAAGGCCTCGTATATAGACTCAGTTCAGTCTCACATCCGTACGCGCAACCTATGAAGTTCTACCACACCCGCTTGTGGTCCGCTCCTTCATTCTAGTCAGTCCCTTCCGCTACATCTTGAAAGACTCAGTCTCCAACAAGATCACGCAACGGTTGTCGATCCATCCGACGACAAGAAGAGAGGTAAGGGTCGGCAGGTTGTGTCATGCACAATAGAATGCATCTACAATAGCCTACACCTTGTATCAGTGTCTGTGGAGTCGCCTAACATGTCACCCCCAAAATCACTTGACAAGATCCAATTTAAGCGTGCGGGAACGGTCATTTTTTTCTAATTGAACTTAAAGACGTTAACGTTTAACATCTTTATTCTATTTGATGATCGTATACAATATCCAAAAATGAAGGAATCTATTTGAAGAAAATTCTAAGTCTGCTCCGGTCGACGTCATCCTCATCTTGGGGCAAAATTGTGTAATCATGCCAGTTAGCGCGCCAGTATTTCGTCATACACAACAGGAAACCAAGCAAGCGGATCCCGCGTAGTATCAAATTTGGTGAAGAGCATATGGGTATATCTAGACTCAAAATTTTATATAAAATATTCATGACATTATGCAAGTTTAACCGCCCTCGGTTTGAAAAATGCCAAATCCCACTTTCTGAGTGGGGCCCCCTCCCAAATTGCGATGCACATACGAATCCCGAATTCAAAACCAGCTTTTCTATCACCTTGGAAACGATTGCAAAGAAACTCTGGCGCACCCCATCGAATTCAAAAGGCACAAAGAGCATTGTGCCATCTGTAGATCACCTTTCGTGTTTCTCGTGGTTGTTGCGTTTCAATCGTTTCAAACAACAGGGAGACTTGACTTGTCTATTGGGAGAGAGACGAGTACATTCTTTCCAGACTGCCCCTGCCTGACTTACACAGTATCCCCTCTTGTGTGCATTGTAAGATCTCTGATTTTCTTTGGAAGAAAGCGCAACAATGCTGATGCGAAGAACTGTAGTATTGTTTTTCTGTTGCATTGCAACACAGTTTGTTTCCATAGCTACAGCCGACGATTCTTCTTCTTCGGAGTACAGTACCTACGAGATTCTCCTTCGTCTCTTTGATGCCACTCGAGGATTGCGTTGGACTGATCATACAGGATGGCTCCAAGATGAAGATGTTTGCACTTGGAACGGTGTCATTTGCTACGGCGACGACGAAGAATCACTCGCGGGTCATGTCAAATTGTTAACTTTGTCTAGCAATCACATGGTTGGCCAACTGCCTCCAGAAGTCTTTGCTTTGCCGTACCTCGAAACCTTGGAGCTGAACGACAATCCTGATTTGGAGATTAATCTTGCTGACATTGTGGATTGTCCTTATCTGGAGCATTTGCAACTGTCGGAAACGTCCGTAGCAGGATTGAAGGGTATTGATGCTGCCTCTAATCTCGAGACACTTCGAATTGTGCGCTCGCGCTTGACTGGTTCTTTGCCAGACGAGTTGTTCTCGCTCACTAGATTGACTGGTTTGTTTGCAAACTACAATTCCTTCTCTGGAACTCTATCAACCAAGATTGGTCTCATGACACAGTTGCAGCAGATGTTCTTCTACGACAGTGACTTTGTGGGACAACTTCCTACCGAACTTGGGCACCTCAAGGATGTCACCATTCTCACGCTGACTGACAACAATTTCAATGGCACTCTCCCCGTTCAGTTGGGTCACATGTCTAGCCTTCAACGCCTTGCGATCAATCGCATTGATGGTGAACCCGGCATTGCCGGTACATTGCCCAAATTCAACAACCTCCGACACTTGACGGAGCTGTATCTTCAAAATCAACTCCTCACTGGATCCATTCCTTCGAATTTCATGTCCAAGGCCCCCAAGGATGAGATTGTCAAGATTGATTTGAGCAATAATCTCTTGACAGGTGCTCTGCCCACATCTTGGTCAGATTTCTATCGCTTGCGCCCGTCCTTGCAGGGCAATCAGCTCACAGAGATTGCCGATGCATTGTGCGACAAGGACTGGTACGAGGCCAACACTGCTCCTTGTCCTGACAAGATTCTGTGCCCCATTGGCTTTTATGCCAAAACATTGGGTCGCGCGACATCGACAGATCCGTGTGTGGCATGCGAGTCGGCAAAGTATTTGGGAACGACGCTCTGCACCGATGTGGCGGGTGATGAAACGTCGACGGCAAGTACGGAGAAGGAAATTTTGGAGCATTTGTATGATAAAATGAAGGGTGAAGACTGGAAGAACAATGACGGATGGTTGGTGGAAGACAATGTGTGTGATTGGCATGGTGTCGACTGTAACGTGGACCAGAAGGTCATTGGTCTCAGTATGAAGAACAACGGTTTGTCGGGTGCTGTCCCCACCGAAATCTACTCGTTGCCCAACTTGGCTGGATTGACGCTCAACTCGAACGACATTAATTTTTCGTTTCTTGGTATTTCCAAGGCAACAAAACTCCAAGTCCTCGATCTGACCAACACTAACCTCCAATCATTGGAGGGAGCAGACGAGCTGGCTCAGACACTCTTGATCAAGCTCAAGGTTGCCTCCAACGAGATCAAGGGAGAAATCCCACTTTCTCTCTTTTCCCTATCGAGTCTCGTTGAGATTAACTTGTCACACAATCAGCTCACGGGACGCTTGCCCACTGACATTCAGAAGTGGGTCAACCTAGAGCGCTTGTCTTGCTATGGCAACTCCTTGCAAGGCCCTCTTCCTACCGAGTTGGGAGTGCTCACTGGTCTCGAATGGCTTGACTTGTCCGAGAATGATTTTACAGGCTCTCTTCCCACGGAACTTGAGCAACTCACGTGGCTCAAGACTCTATCTCTCCACCAGACGGCATCTGCATCTGGCTTGAGTGGAGAGATGTTGGCCTTCAAGGATTTGACCAAGTTGACATCCCTTCACCTCGAGTCCAACGAACTCACTGGAACTTTGCCAGCCAGCTTTCTTGCAAACACCGAACGAGGCAATACGCGCATTGAACTTCGGTTGACTGATAACAAATTCGAGGGTATTGTCCCTTCTTTCTGGGCCAATCGCTTTGATAACTTGTTTATCGACATTACAGGGAATCGCATTGTTGGTCTCACTGACAGCTGGTGCCAAAAGGACGAATGGATGGATGGCTCGGTCAATGAATTTGACTGTGACGCCATTCTTTGTCCTGCTGGAACGTTTAATGAGTTTGGGCGACGAACCGGAGCTGACACGTCCTGTCGCTCGTGTCCTCAAAGTGGGAACGTACTCGGTTCTCGCGAGTGTCAAGGTCAGGGTCAAGTCGACACGGACAAAACGTCGTTGATCCTCACGGAGTTTTATCACGCCACTGGAGGTGACTCGTGGGTGAATCGAACAGGATGGATCCAGTCGGCGGATCACTGCAATGGCTGGAGGGGTGTGTCCTGCAATGCGGATGGCGACGTTGTGAATATTGATCTTAACCAGAATGGGTTGATGGGAACCATGCCGAGCAATCTCTACAAACTTCCTGCTCTCGAGCGGCTTGCATTGTGGGGCAACGACGAGATATCAATCACGTTTGAAGGCATTGGACAAGCAAGCAATCTACAGCATTTGTTTGTTATGAACGTAAATCTCGACTCGATTGTCGGGATTGGGAAAGCAGTTAGTCTGCAGGAGTTGCACATTTCAGAGAATAAGTTCACCGGGACCATTCCTGATGAGCTGTTTGAGTTGACCAAACTGACCTACTTGAACTGTGACGCAAACCGATTTTCAGGGCGCTTACCAAGCGGCATTGGAAACCTGTCGAACCTGGAAGATCTTTTCATGGTTGACAATCAAATCTCTGGACAGATCCCAGCTTCCATTGGGAGTCTCACAAAGCTGAAGAACTTGCACTTGACAAAGAACCGACTTTCCGGAACTCTTCCTGCGGAGCTTGAGCAGCTCCGTGCCCTCCAAATGCTTGCTCTGGAACGAGAGAGCGGCGTCATTGTCATGGGCGGTGATGTGAACCCGGCAGGGTCAGACGCAGCGCAAGTGCGGTCCGGTATTCGTGGCCCCATTCTTGCCTTTCGTGACATGCCAAACCTCCAGTATCTCTTTATCTCTGAGAACTCGTTGACTGGAACAGTGCCCTTCGAATTCATGAACGGTGTCGCGGACAAGGGTCGACCCCTGATTGTGGATATTTCGAAGAATAGGCTTGAGGGCTCTCTACCGGCTTCGTTGAGCCAGTTTGACGCAATGAACTTGCTAGCTGGTGGCAATCAGATCACTGGCATTGCTCCAGGCCTCTGTAAGAAAGACGAATGGCAAAAAGGTCTTGTAGCCGATGTGGGCTGCGACGCAATCCTTTGTCCGCCAGGCAAATACAATGAACAGGGAATGCAGGAGCAGGACGGGAAAAGGCCTCTTCTTTGCGAGGATTGCGATGTTGAAGGCGCTGCGGTGTATTTCGGTAGTATGGAATGTTGGAGTCCGAGCGAAGTGAAAGCATCCACCGAACGCGATATCCTGAAAGTTTTCTTCGACGCTTTGGGTGGCTTCGATTGGAAGACTAACACCAATTGGTTGGATGACAGTTCTTCGATTTGTACTTGGTTCGGGGTGACGTGTGTCTCCGAGGAATCGGCATCGGTCAAAAGCCTATTTCTACCAACCAATGGTCTCAATGGTACCGTCCCAGCCAGCATTTTCGAACTGGAAGAGCTCACGGAGGTTGATTTCTCCGGGAACACAATTCATATCGATTTTGATGGCGTGGAGGAAGTATCTGCAGTCACCTACCTTCATCTGGATCATACAGGTATCGCGTCATTGTCGGGTATCGCCAATGCTGCTCCCGACCTTCAGCTCCTACACATTGAAGGCAACAAGTTCCCAGCTGTTCCGCAAGATATTTTCAATCTTGAGTCGCTTGATGCACTCTACATGTCCGGAAACGACTTCTCGGGCGAGTTTCCGACTGAGCTCTCGCTTCTGACCAAGCTTTTGTTTGTTTCTTGTGCAAACTGTGGCTTTACGGGCACTCTTCCGACGTCAATTGGTTCCCTGTCACGCCTTGAATTTTTCTCCCTCTATTCCAATAATATGACGGGCCCAATTCCATCCGAGATTGGAAGTCTCACCAACATGAAACACTTGGATCTATCTTTTCAGACCTCTTCAGGGGGTGAGGGTTTCTCTGGAACTCTACCGGACTTGTCAAGCATGCAGAAACTTACTGAGTTGTTCCTATCGCGGAATTCTCTCACTGGTTCTATCCCGGACACGCTCCTCAGCGGCGGAGAAACAAACAAACAAATCAATCTCGACTTCCAAGACAACGCGTTGACAGGGACCATTCCGTCGGAACTATCACGTTTCCCCAAGATGCAACTCGTGCTGACCAACAACAAGATAAGCGAAATTCCAACCTCTATCTGTGGGCAATCATGGAATGGTGATGCTCCTTCTGATTCTGGGTGCGATCACATTTTGTGCGGAAAAGGATTCTATAATGACTTCGGTTTTGCGACGTCCTCGGCCCCATGTCTTGAATGTGTGGAAGCGAACAGAACGGGATATTTCGGCAGCACAAGCTGTGGGGAAGACGTTGAACAGTCCATTTTGAGCAAATTCTACGTCGACCTCAATGGCCAAGACTGGACGTGGAATGACGGGTGGCTTACCGACAACAATGTGTGTAACTGGTATGGAATCACTTGTCACGAAACAGGAGCATTGAAAGGGAAAGTTCAAGGAATTGTTCTTGCTGATAACAATATGGTTGGAACAGTCTCGAGCGACATCTACACACTTGCCCACCTCGAAGCCCTTGAGTTGCGAAAGAATGAAGTAGTCGTGCCATTAACAGGCATTAATGGGGCAAAAAATCTGAAGACGTTGCATTTGTCGGATACGCTTCTGGATTCTTTGGTTGGCATTTCTGCAGCATCGGAGCTGTTATATCTCCATGTGACTGAATGCAACATCACAGGGTCGATCCCAGACGAATTGTTCACGATGGAAAAGTTGGAAGGTGTCTACATGAACTACAACGCGTTTGATGGTAGCCTCTCAACGCAAATCGGACAGCTCACGGCCCTTCAAGAACTGTACCTGTTCAACAACAAAATTGCTGGCAGTGTGCCATCGGAAATTGGCATGCTGACGGATTTGGCGGTTCTTGGTATAGGACAGAATATGCTGACTGGATCTCTTCCTACCGAGCTGGGCCTCCTTTCCAAGATGGAGGTCCTCTCAGTGCAGTTGGAATCAGGGTTGTCAAATGGTGCCCACGGAGGATTGGACCAAGGCCTAGATGGCCCTCTCTTGCCATTCGACAACCTCCCCTTGTTAAGAGAGCTGTACTTGGGAAAGAATTCTTTCACTGGAACAATTCCAGAGTCCTTTCTTTCGGGCGTTGTGAATGTGTCTCGGGTCGTCAAGGTGGATTTGACGAACAACCAGTTGCGTGGCTCCATTCCAAGCAGTCTGGCTCGCTTCAGTGACCTGCGTATCTTTTTGGCCGGTAACAAGATTGATCATATCCCGGATGAGCTCTGCAACAAGAGCGAATGGATGGAGGGCCTTATGGACTCAGGCTGCGACGCTCTCTTGTGCTCGCCAGGAACCTTCAGCGAATACGGGCGACGCGTGAGTGACAGGGAGCCTTGTCAAGCCTGTGCCTTCAATGCTTCTTCCTTCTTCTACGGGTCGCAGTCTTGTTCTCCTTCAGAAGAAGACAAGCTGGACGAGAGATCCATTTTATTTCAGCTGTACCGACAATTAGATGGCGACAATTGGAAAAACAGAGACAATTGGTTAGAGGACAATCGTCCGATCTGTAACTGGCACGGAGTTCACTGTACAACTGAAGACAATGTCTCCGCCGACGAGACTGTCAAGAGGCTCGAGCTGCCATCAAATGGTTTGAGAGGGACTATTCCGGCTGTTATCTACCACCTGCCCGCTCTACAGGTACTCAATGTTCGTGGAAATGATATCGCTTTGTCATTCCATGGAGCAGACGCGACCACGTCTCTAACGGAACTGTACCTGGACCAAACAATGGCGGGCTCGTTGGATGGCATTGGCAAGATTGAACCCCTTAAAATTCTGCACCTTAACGACAACGATCATGGCGGCGACAGTCTTCCAAATGACCTCTTCGAACTCACTAATCTTGAGATCCTGGACTTATCCAACAGCGGTTTCGCAGGCACTTTGCCGGATCAGCTTGGTCAACTCACAAAATTGACCCAGCTGAACTGCCACAAGAACGACTTTTCTGGAACACTTCCATCTTCTCTGGGTTTGCTCGAGAATCTTGAGGTGTTTGAGCTATCAGAGAATATGTTCTATGGTAAACTTCCTTCAGAGATGGAGAGCATGACCTCGCTGAAGTCTCTTTTTATCGACTCGTTCCTTCGAAATGGGGCTGGAATCACTGGTCCCCTTCTCTCGTTTTCACTCATGCCTCAGCTTACGGATCTGTACCTCGGGTCCAATACTCTGACTGGTTCTATTCCTGACGACTTCTTGAGTGGGATTGAAGCAACAGGGAAGGTCATCAACATTGGACTGAAGGGAAATAGCTTGACTGGAACGGTTCCTTCAGGCTTGAGCCGATTCAAGAACTTGAACATTGACCTGGTTGGCAATCTGTTTGAAGCGATCGATGAGTCTCTGTGCGATAAATCGCAATGGATGGGTGGGGCTGTAGACACCTTCGAATGCGCCGCAATTATGTGCCCACTCGGCACCTTCAACGAGGCAGGTCGTCAGTCGTCGCATGCAACCCCATGTGTTCCTTGTTCGGGTTCGAACGTCACCACTTACATGGGCAGCGTCACGTGCCTTCCACTGCAAAAGAGTGAGGAGCGACAAATACTAGAGCTTTTGTACCAAGTTACTGGCGGCAAGGATTGGAAAGATCAAGAAGGATGGATGGACGATAATGTTGACATTTGCAAGTGGCAAGGTATCTCATGCAGAGCAGATATGACAGTGGAATCTGTACGACTTGGTTCGAATAACCTCAAAGGCACAGTACCGAAGCAGATCTTTGAGCTCTCCAATTTGCATTTCCTTTGGCTTTATTCTAACCCCATTGAATTCAGCTTCGATGGAATCGAGAAAGCGAAGAAATTAACCAGCCTGATACTCGATTCGACAGGGTTGAAATCGTTGGCAGGGATTGGGAATGCAGTGTCACTCTCCGATGTCGACGTGCGCTTCAACTCTTTGACAGCATTTCCCGAAGAAATAAGGGAACTTCGCGAGCTTCAGTCTCTCTCAGCGAGTCACAACAACATTGCTGGAACGGTACCATTGTTTGGCACGAATAGAAAGCTACGAACTTTGCGTTTGGGCAGCAATAAATTCACGGGGACGGTCCCGACTTTCTGGGCACACGAAGAGCTTGCTTCTTTAGATCTCTCCGATAACGAGCTGACTGGTACTATTCCGGGAACCTTGCTTGAATCTCTTCAAGCGGGAGCCAAACCTTTCATTGACCTGTCTTCCAATGAACTTACCGGTACAGTGCCGGGTGAGTTTGCGAGTCGCTTCGAGGACCTGACCCTATTCCTAAAGGACAACAAGATTGAGGCTATCGATAACGAAATCTGCTTGTCTCTCGACTACAATCATGGTGATGTCCATGATTACTCCTGTGATGGTATACTATGCCCACCCGGAAAGTTTGGTCCACAGACTGGCCGAGCATCTGCTGATGTCGGTGAATGTCAGCCATGTCGAGAAGCAAAATATTTCGGGAGCTCAACCTGCGGAGGCTCCAGCGCTTTCCGATCGACTGGGCTCAACTGGTCTGCTGCTGTTTTCACGATGGGAGTAATGACTCTTCTGTATTAAGCTTAATTATATAGTGTGCGTGTTAGATCTAACTGTTGAAACTTCTCAGGGAACAGATTTCTCCAGGGACAAGCGTTCTAGCTAAGGTATCTCTTGGCGTCGTATATGGTTCGCTATCATGTCAGTACCTGAAAGCTCGTCTTGCATTTGGCCACATCAAAATATTGGTAGGTGGACAGTTATGTGGAAACAAAAACGCTACTTCTATTGTTGTGCTAGAGAGTTTAGGAGTGAGAGGTGATCAGTTTTGTTCGTATGCACAGAACTAATACAAGTCCAACTCGGATTTTTAACCCCGCTTAGTTGAAATTGTCTATTTCGGCGTTCCAGTTTAGAACTGCCTAGATAGTTTTAGCATTGCCGCATTTGGCTGAGTGGAGGATAAGAAGGTCAGTTTAAGGGTAGGCGTTCTCTAGGTAATGGTTTTGTAGACTGGGTGGAAGTCCTCGGAACCATAGTTCGGAAGTCAGGCAATAGTCATCATTGTCAGCTTTGGAATCGTAGTCACAATCACTGAAGTAAGGCTCGCTACTGCTGAATGATTCCTCAGCAATAGAATCGAGATAGGCATCAAAAACCTCATCGTTGCCCTCCAGATCATAAAATTCGCTCGGGAGGTAGATCTGAACAGCAAAACCATCATGGAAATTCGGGTGCATTTCCTCAAGTAACAGCAGGCCAGGGTGATGACCACGCGTTCGACTGGCGTCATTTCATCGCACCATACCCACACAAATTTCTTGATGAGACGATCCTTCCTTTCCTGAAGTTTCTTCTTATCGTTTTCTCTCTCTCTGAACGGCTCTCTCTTGCCTTCCTCTGCTGCTTTCACAAGCATCATCGTGTATTTTTGCTTTATCTCCTCAAGCTCTTTCTTGTGAAAATCTCGTTCTTTCAACCGCTTCTCTTCCTGCTCTTTCTTCCACCCCCTGAACTATTTCTTGGGACAATCTTCTTCATTGTTTCGTGTATCTTCCTCTGCCTTGTACTGTTTCTTTTGCGAATCTCTTGTGCTTTGGCACATGCATCTTTCTATGCACGAAAGGCATCAACAGAAAATGTGCGGAATCGCTTAAATGGCATGGTTGATGAAGTGTGCTTGATGCTGTTTTGTTTGAGTCACTAACTGCATGTTACCTTTGTGGTTGGGCCAGTCATGCTCGGTCGTGCCACTGGATCGTGGCTTGGGTTCTGGTACACGTACTCTGAAATCGGTACTCCAGTACTCCGAGTAGTCGGTACAGTACATCTATCGTAGAAATGTGACTGGACCGCACAGTCAATGGGAGGATGTGCGATACTCCAACAACAATCAACAGCTAGCATGTGGTGTGGTCGGGAAGGTTGCGATTCGAGTATGACTTCTCCAATACTATTCAACAAGACAGTACATGGCATGTCTGTTGGACGAATTGTGCCTAGCATGTGGAAGTCGCGGAACGAATCAATCCAATCAATCTGTTCACGATGGGAGTCGTGGCGATATACAATATCCAACTGCGTTGCACCTCAGGGAGAATCTGCGTGGTTTTTCCTTCTCCAAATTCCAAATGTAGGGGTCGCATCGTCTGATTGACCTTCGCCAATCATAGTAATCTTATGTTTTGCTTTGCTGTCGTCTAGAGTGTCTGCACTCACTCGTGCACACCACAGGACCAGCCATTGGCATCTGGGATCAGCGGGACTGTATTTTTGACGGGTTGTCTTAGGAAAACAAAGTTGGCAAGAACTCCACAAAAGCTGATACCTTTAGAAATCGTAGAGGTGTCACTTCATGAGCTTATCTCGCCATCCTAAAAGAATGGAAGACGCCAGCGTTCCACCTGCCACACGGGAAACTAGCTTGGTATCGATAGTCGAATGGAACACGTGGGGGGGTGCCCAATCCTACAATGACAGACGAATCACAGATCATCAATCTTCCAGCTATCGCCTAACTTTACAGTAATCTGTCCTGACCTGAACCTGCACGCCATGACGTTGCAGATTTGTGCAAATCTAACCTGATAACCGAAAGTCAAAGTTATGCAGCACCCAGATTTCTACGAGCTTGGAAACTTGACTCGCACGTCATCTTCCGAGAGGAAACCATTCGTTAGAGTTTGCAAGTTGCCACCCGTGAAGAGGCGCCGTTCCCAAGTGTTCAAGTCGAAAAACAAGAATTGCGGTGCCCCGCTAGCAGCGTTTGCTACACCATCCGACGGACCAGCACGTTTAAACCATCTTTTCAGTTCTCCATGATACCTCCACTCTCTTGTGTAAAGCTCTTGAGCAGAATACGCCTGCAGCACGTCTTTCGGCATCGAGTAGAAAATGTAAAACAACGTTTCGAGCTGAAACTTCGACAGATGCCCTGTCTTCAGTGCTGGCGGATTCACGTAGTAACACATGGGAAGCTACACGCAGAGGGGAAACCAGTTAGCCACTTGGTGGAAAGGATCATCAGAGACCTCCACTCAAACTACGTACCTGGTAGTGTGGTTCTTTCGTTGCCGGTGCCTCTGACCACGGGCTGGCAAAGTTAGAGTACAGGTTTTCACCCGAGTTTAAGTTCATACCAAGCATGGTCAGATCCGTTCCAAGTGCTAAAGCGTTTCTGTCTGCGTCAGTCATCCGAATCACACTCAGTAGTCCCAGCAATCCAAAATCACCACTGAGTGCGGAACCGGCGGCTGCCGACCCTGGACCAGAAGACAAACTTGGTGCTGAAGAAGCCGGTGCATTCGATGTTCGTTGTTGGAGAAGTAAAGAGCCTTGGTTGGATGACCCTGATTGCAGACTGCCAAGTCCACCAAGGCCACCTAAACCTGCTCCACCCAGGAGACCGCCACCGTCTAGTTGATTATCACCGTCGAGATCGCCAAAGCCTGACGATGTTCTTGACACGGGACCATTGCCAAAACCTCCTGATGCTGTCCCCGTTAAAGATCCACCGTTTCCGTTTCCTCCTAGTAATAAAGAAGACCCCGCAGGTCCGGATAAAGAACCATTTCCTCCTCCACCACCTACAGGTGCTCCTGGAAGCGCCGGAAAGTCTTCTGTCGATACGCTGAAGTTTTGCCCATTGCTTGCTCCTGATTGCATTGCCAGACGATATAGATTAGATGTGTTCGAGTTCTTGCTCCCTCCCTGCAGCATTTGTTGATGTGCCAGCAGTTGTTGTTGCTGCTGTCTCAGAGCTCCTGCGAGACCGTTACTTGACGATGAAACTGCGTTGCTACCACCTACTGCTGCACCACCGCTCCCAACGCCTACGCCGCCACCCAAGCTTGGAAAGTCATTGAGGTCAAAGGCTGAGGACCCGCTCGACGAGGCGGGGGCGGAATCGTTTGAATAACCGTTTCCAAGTGATGCCCCACCGAAGCTTCCTGTTCCGCCAAGTAAAAGATCACCTACACCACCAGACGGTTGCCCAAACATACCCAGGTTCAGGAAATCAGAACCGCCTCCTGAACCGCCGCCGGGTCTCCCATCTAGGGAGTTCGTCGCTGATGTTGTCGCACTTGATGTTGGATCCATAACGTCAGTTGCTTATTGCTGTTGGGTGTACTGTTAGGTTACGAGTGCACGAGGAGGGAGAGAACAAGCGTGAGAAAAATGTGTGTGGGTGGGGAGCCGATTAGGTTGGATATTATCAGATTTAGATCCCTTTGAGCTTCGTTTGCGACCCTTCCAACACTTGCAAGCCGCCCACCAAGGATTCTTACAAAGCAGGGCCAATACTTGTCACAACAATTGCACACACAATCAGCAAGCAAAGCATGAGATCCACCCCAAAGGGTCTACATCGACAACGAACGGTACAACGCTGTACCAGGATAGTACAGACCGTCCGTACAGGCTTCTACGCGATCTGCCGTAGGAATTTGTCATGTTGTCATGGTCATGATAATCAGTCGATATTGGATTTCTCACATTCTTGTTGAAGCTTTGAGTCTCTCACAACCCCCTTCATTCAATGATGATTAGAAGGAAAGTTGACAACAAAACAAGCAGTAGCTGGTTACTTCAAGTTTAGCAATTGCTTCGTTCAAGGGGCACTGAAAGAACGACGGACAAGCTGCGATGGCAAGGCAACGCAATCAAACATCCATGAGCTCTATTTTAGCACCCTCGCACTCCAAAAGGGATTTGTACAGGCCATAGCTCGTAAATTATCCTTTAACCTTACTGTTAATGAATTGGAGAACTTCGCAAAGCAATACTGGTAACCTATCTACTGCTACGCTCGTTTGGACGTAGCCATACATACAGAAATTGAAAGTAGTACAGTAATTCCTCGTTAACGTTAGGGTGAATTGAATGGTTCCTCCCATCCGTTTCTTTGAATCACCTCCGTTGGTTCTGCCCGTCAACCCCAAGGCCTCTCCCACCAAGCAGCTCGGCAGCTTTCTTGCTGTAGCTCTTGCTTTGTGGACATGATACGTTTGCAATTGCTTGCTGTTGTTGAAAGAGTTGATCGGAAAGCTCAGACTACGTTCCTTGAACGACGACAAGAATATAAATAGCATCGACAATATGTCATCGTCAACTTTGGTTAACGTGGCAGAAGATGCCGAGAATCGATTGGTCGCATTGTTGGCACCAAGTGGTCGGCCCAGCTTCGTTCAGGATTGTGAGCAATGCCTCCTCAATGGTGATGCTGCTGGACTCTTGAAGGTTATCATCAGCGACCAGGGCGCAATGAATCAACTCCTCAATGGTGAAGAAGCTGCATTCTCTTTACTGGCAGCCTTGCTGGAACGTGTAGCTGCGCCAGACCAAGAAGCTCAACTAGCAGACGCACTAGCAAGTGCTGTCGAGACTCAGTTGACCAACCCAGATCAAAAGATTCGTCTCCTGTCAGCTCTGTACAACCTTCGATCCAGACCTCACGAAAAATGTGCTCTCTTGGTCAGAATGATTCAGCTGGCACCGTCTTTGAACGGCCGTTTGGAAGAACTTGTGGATGATGTTGTGCTGCTTCTGGATGGGTGGTCTGTACCTTCCGAAGCACGCCGACCACTCTACAAGGCTATCGCACAGAAGGATGGATCTAGAAAGCAAAGGTTTACACTCTTGTTGGTGGAGACCTACAACGAGGCGGTAAGTTCACACACTTTGATGCTCTTTTACGTCTCGATATTGTCTCACTCACACTTTCCTTTCATCTCGTACAATAGTCTCAACTGGACAAGGAAGCACTAGAGGCATCCAAGGAAGCTGCTATTGGCGCCATCCGCGACCCCGTCACTCTGTTTCGAGAGCAACGGAGCATGTTGAGCAGTCCAGGAGTGCAAGCGCTTGCGACCGATGCCAACACGAAGGATCTGCATGGCTTGTTGAAAGTCTTTCAGGAAGGAAAGCTGCAGGACTACCGTGCGTTTAGCAACAAGGGTGCGGTCCTTCAAAAGTATGGATTGAGTGAAGAAGAATGTACTCGTCATATGCGAATTTTGAGTCTGTGTTCGTTGGCTGGCGACACGGAAGAAGTGCCGTACGACCTTGTCGCCAAGACCTTGGATGTTTCTCCTGAAGAAGTGGAGTCGTGGGTGATTGCTGCTGTGTCTTCTGGTCTTCTTGTGGCCAAGATGGACCAAATGAACAAGAAAATTATGGTGGAGCGTAGTGTGGTCCGAAAGTTTGACATGGCTCAATGGAAAGCCTTGCAGACTCAGTTGCATCAGTGGAAGGCAAACTTGACTGATGTCCTTGAGGCACTGAAGCAGGCTGATCTATCAACGTCGTCGACTCCAGCTACGAAGTGAAAGTCTGTAAGATGATAGTGAGGAAATTACAGTAGACGTGTGGTGATACTACATGTATTTCATCAGGGAATCTTGTCAATGCTGTGACCACTCTAGCTTTTGTAGACTATTATAAGAAGCAGGTTTACCGGTACAAAAAACCCAATTGAAGGGATTTCCTCCTTAGCTCTTGGATACAGCTGACCAATCAGACACGCAGCCAACGCGGCGTTGCTGTGCAACATCGTAGACATGTGCAGCATTGCAAGTGCAAAGTACATGACGTGGTCTGTCAGAAAACAGTCGTTTGAGTGTATGAAGTTTAGGTTGGCCTTGCGGCCGGGACTTCGAGATGACAAGTCCAGTGTTTCGTTCACCTCACTATTCGAAATGGGTTGTGACATGATGTGAGACATGAACAGCACGTAGATTCGCATTTCAGAGCTTGAACAGTGAGGAGGTGGACACTGTGAACGTGACGCAATGAGATCGGCCATGTACAGAAGCAAACGTCAAATGCGCCAACTACACTCGTTTCGAATGCTAGTCACCACGATTGCCAATGCGCTGTCTTCTACGTTCCTCTATAATGTGTTTTACTCTCAATAGCTTCCAAAAATAAGATCACCAGAACTCGATTCCCTCCCGTTGCTCAGTTCCTGGTGTGACAAGAATCTCAAATGTAGATGGGTCTTGGCTGCGCATGAAGAGTGCCCACCACGTGACGTTTGTGTATATTACTCCGATAAAGTACTTGGCGGAGGCCATGGCGTACAACTCTATGAAAAATTTGCTGAAGTGGGCATCCGTCTCAGCGTGAGTCCATTCTTTCATGTCTTGCAGTCGAAAGCCACTTTCGTTCTTTGAGACGTCGCATTCACTGACAAAGTGCCAAGTCGGTCTCAAGTTTCTGAATTCCTCCATGACACTGCAATCGTCTGTTGCGACAAAGATGGTTGGAACCTTGCCATCAAACTTATTCTGAATTGCTTTATCTGCTGCATCAACATACTGATTCGCCGTGGCGAAAACGAAGTTTTCGGTGGACTTGTCTCCCCGTCGAACCGAGAACGCAATGAATTCTTCCGGTCCGACGTGTCGCTCCAGCTGAGCACATGTGTGTTCTCGTACTTGCGGTAAAGGCCTCCACATACGTTTCAGCATTATTCTCTTCAACTTGTGTCCCTCGATTCCATGGTACCCGAGTGACTCAATGTCATTTTTCTGGTGCTGAATTCTTCGATTATGGCTCCACTCCCAGCTCTCCCTCCAGTCAACGGAGTTTGTTTTGCCACTAGCTACTGCTGCCTTCACCATGGGATCCTTTGGGGAGACACCAATTGGTTCAAAGTAGCGATCAAGGAAGGATGTTTTGAACTCATTTTCGGGATCTCGGCGTTTTGGTAGGGCAGACGTTGATTCATCAACGAAGAAACATGTGTTCTGTTCGAAAGAGAGAATAGTACCAAGCAACAGCATCTTAAGAGAGTTCCTTTGCGACGAGGGTTAGATGTGTACAAAATATTTACAACACGTTTTCGATTCCGACGTACGTTAGGCCGCCAACCAAAGGAAGCTGATTCACTGTTTGAGATCCGTGACATTGGTGATATGGAAGCCTAGAAGCGCTTGGTGGCATACACCACTCCTCTGCCGATTGAGGTAACTGGAAAGACATGGTAGCAGGGCCTTGAGAAGCGGAAGTTGTCGATGTATCTGCTGGTTGATCTCCCTTCCAAGAGGCAACACGTTCTGGATAGGCTGTCTTGTCGACAATAGATCGAGGATCGGGAATTTGAAGACGACGGGGAATCTCTGACCCTGTTCTCCAAGGGGGTACCTTTGATGGATAACGATTCATCCCCGCATGTGCGCTCGAAAGCCGACGAGACAACGCGCCTTTCTCGACTCGATTGAATAAGGACATTACAGCGAGGAGAAGTGTAGCAATCACGCCAATGGTCCTCTTCGTTCTAGTCTCCATGGTGGTGTATATGTTACAAGAGTAGCGTTCGAATGAGCAGCAAAACAAGTAACTGGTCGGAACGAAACAGAAAACTGCGATTAGAAAGCTCCTCCAAAATGTGAAGTCACAAGTGCCACTTCATGAAGCGGCTTTAGGGTCGCAAAATTGTCTTTGTGACCGAGTTTCGACAGTTTTGGGCGTCCATCCACCTCACAACTGGCATTATTCGTTATTCGATGCTTTGTGCGTTTTGGAATAGCAAATCATTCAAACCAGGCTCTTGGTGTTGACAAGCATTGGACTGAGACACAAAGCGTAAAAGAAGCTTCTCTAGAGAGAGAAACGTGCCGAGTACCAGATTTGGAGGCTGTTGATAATCCATGCTAGAACTATCACTAGCGAACAACGACAAGATACTCTACTCGCCGCCACCCCTTGCACACGCACACCCAAGTAATTGTCTGATTATGAATGTGTAACTCGAGCAATCCGTTTCCTCGCTCAATCCTGTTGATGTTGTTATGGGTGGCACCATGACACGTGGCGGCGTATGGTATAAGAGTTCTAGTAGCAGCCAATTTCATGTATCTTGTAGTGTTATTAGTTTCTCCCGCTCGCACTCGATAAGTTTGGTGGTACGACCGTATTCTTGGCCTTGACTGTTCACGATTGCTGGACGCGCTCAAGAGTTCAATCGGTGGGAGTTTTCTGCACACAAAATGAAACTGAGCCAATATTCTTCTCACTATACCCTTTCGAAGAATTTGATAGTATGTTCCTCTCCAAGGTCCTTCTCCTCCTTGTCATCATGGGTACTTCATCCTTTGCACGCCTTGGGTCCAGTGACTCCAGTGACGTCGGAGATCTTATTTGCCGTGTCGTCATCGTGGGGGTTA
>JAVCKV010566899.1:0-16055 GCA_032274145.1 Herpochondria borealis | reverse complement strand
ATGCCAACACATCAGAAGAGATGGATTACATGTGTGAGATTGTTGACGAACAAAACCCTTTCCATTGTATGATGTTCTTCATGTCGCTGCCTGACGACTTTGTTGACCAACATCCGGAGCTGCCCACGTTCTCCGTATGTTGAGTACCCCCGCGGTGCACGTATATCGACTGTTGGACCGTCTGGGATCTCGTGGACGCCCATTCGTCCAGGCCTGCTGTCTGGTTGCCGACCGCGAGTGGCTGATGCCCTACGGAGAAGCAACCTGTGACACTTGTTCAGGCGAAGACAACAGGGCGCGGAAGACGAATCTAAGCATAGACTGCATCGGAAGAAACGTCAATAGCCTACTGATATCATAGCAAAAGCGATCTCTTTGTTGATACTGTAGCTTCGACCGGTAGCATGGCCAGTAGCGTCTTTCTACAACTAAGAAGGGCAAGACCGATAAGCTGTAGAGACATACATGTAACGTTATCAGACTTCGTGAGCCTTGATAGAAGCCGTGGAGAGGCGTTTTATTGATTGTGGCTTCTGCTTCTGCTTAGGTCAAAACAGCCTGCGCTCGTGTCTGCCGTTTCGCGCGGTGCAACATCGAAAGCAAAGCGCACCCTACTACACGTAGTTGGTCTGTAGTCTGCGCGGGCAAAGCTCGAGTTGAGCCGTGTGTCCTACCACGACATCTGTGCAACAATGCCAGTGTAGCCGTGGCAATATTAGCTTTGAATCTATCTTCGTGCTTCCAACTGAGGTAGCGAGTACACTGTACGTACGCCAGCATGATGATATGAGCACTCTGTAGTATTGGATGGTGGATATGAGTGACAAGGGCTCAGTAGCATTGCGCCGACTGAGCGCAGCGAATATATTCCAGCGAAGAGAATCACAGAGTGGAGAGCAGGTCACTGACATAAAATCTATTTCATATTGCTACGTCTACGCTACGCATGTTCTCGGCCGCCAGAGGAGACCTATTCTTCGTTGCAGAACTGGCCAACGCGGGCAACAATCTCCAAGTAGTGAGTCTCTTCATACAGACGCATGACTGGGGAGCCATCTCGGAACAGAATCATGGCAGGAGACTTGGTGTCGGCATCCCAGAGCTTAGCGATTTGTGGGTAGTCTTGCACCTTGATGGAGACCAAAGTACATCGGTCCGCCAATAGGGTCTTGGCTCGGAAAATATCATTCTTGATGTCAGCCTCCGTCTTGGCGTCATAGAAATTGATCAAAACGGGAAAATCCTCCGGGAACTTGGCCAAGATTTCGTCCATTGTGTTGTACTTGGCATTGAGAGCCGATGAGCTAGCTCCGAAGGCTGGCTTCGTGGCAGGAGCAAAGGCACTGGCGGATGACGCCATGAGAGCAAGCAATGCGAGGATTCCAGACTTCATCGTAAGCTTTTAAGTTGTCAAGTTGTAATAATATGACGGTCGAGTTTGAGGAATGAGAGCAGCTGTTGTTGCAATGTGGGTGATGTGTTCATCGTGTGGGACACAAGACAGAGAAAGCGCCAATCAAATCACAAGATTTCGATGGAGGATCTTCTTCGGCGAGATCTTGATTTGGGATTGATGGATGTGGGTTGTTGCATTCCTGTTGCCGTCCTTCAATAACAACGGGAAAGGAATCTGTCTTTTGAGGGATTTGACATTCCTCTGCTGCTCCACGTGTAGCTGCATTTGCATGCATCCGCTCCAGTCGTACAACACCGGTAGCAGTAAAATGTATGTACTGACTGACTTGGTACTATTATTGTTTAAACAGTGCGAAGATACTCTAGTCTAGTACAGTAGATGAATGTGTGACAGCTTGAGGAATTCTGGAATTCCTCAAGCTGCTAGCATGCTTGAATCAGTCTACTACCTTGCCTCTAAAACACACCGCCTAGACCTGAAATGGCCTGGAAGAAGTACAAGCTCCAAACTCTGCAAGATTGTCATTCTATTCTCCGTAAAGCTGCATGTCTAGTAAGTCTTTTTGCTCCGGCCCGGGCAGTATACCCTTCACATCCGGTACACGCGCACGGCGGCCGTGAACAGGCGATGCGTGCACGAAGAGGATATCGCCGACTCCCAAACAAGAGCGGACAAGGTTTCAGCTGATGACAGATACTCGTACAAGCACCTTTCGTGCGAAGCACTAAGGTTGTACAGTATACACAAATAAAAGGAATTTTCCAACGGGATCGCGTCAGGAGGATGGTTTTCAATTTGACCAGCCTTTAGCACCTCGCTGTGTGCTGCTGTGACGAGTTTCGTACCAGGACCACCAGTGGCTTTGACGCGTCCCTCCGAGCGCTAGGAACTACGAGTAGGTGGCGCAGCCTGAGCTACTAATTCCACTGACCTCCCATGATTCCATTTATGATGCGGGGCATCGTAAGAGGGAAATGGGAAGGTTTTTAATGTATCCGGGTGGATCGATGCCTTCGAAAATGGGATCAAAGGGCTCCGCGTCGGTGGGTGGCTCGTCAGTGCTGACGTAGTCTTTCGTGAGATCACAAACACTATATCTTCAGTACGATCCACGATGAAAGTCCGTACTGGGTTGCGTGCCTTGTTTTTCGGTACCATTATGAACACCCTCTTTACATACAAATCAATTGTGCGACTTCCAGAGTGGACCAAGGTCAATTTGATTGGGGATGAAGAACCACCTGCTCCTAACGACAAGTTGGTGCACGAGATGCTCGACGAGACGGGAACTCGTGATCACTTTAACCAGCCTGTTGTTAGTCCGGCAGTCTTGCAGGCAAACGAAGCTGGAACCTTGGTCCAAATCCGACATGGTACGGAAGACTACCACCGTCACGGAGCATATGCCAGGACACGTCGCTGGGCTTTGACTTGACAGCGGACGAGGCCGAGTTTCGTGAGGAGCGCGCAAGACTCCTCGATTGGGTGGCCAGGAACGCTCGCAATCGCACCATTAGCGTTCTACTCATAGGCTCCATGACCTCCCCAAACGGTCGCAGCATCTATGGGTCCATTCCTGATCAACATCAAAGATCTAATACGCTTGACCATGGGTTGCAGTGGGTTTGAAAATGCTGCTACTCTCCGTGCTTCTACCCACCCCTTCCTTCCAATTTTCATGATACAGCACTTCGCTTTCGTTTTTAATTTTTGCTTTCAGACAGCTTGAGTCTGAACGTCTGACAAGATGGCAGGCGGTTTTTATGATCTTTACTTTTTCGTTCCATTCTTCCATAGAATACTAGATATCAGAATTTAAAACGCTGGGTACCTTCTCAGCATGAGTAGACACTCTAGCATCCAGAGTAGTGAATAGGGTGGTGGGCAGGGGGCAAAGGGAACTAGGTGCCCCCGAGAAACCCAAGTCCGGATTAGATTGAACGCCAAGATGACGGGGAAATATCTCCACTATCGGATATAACCAATCCAATCGCGTGCTTTGCATGTTCTTCTGACTTGCCACGTGAAACGTAGTACATCCGAAGCGATCCGTCCGGCATGGAAAGAACGTAAGGCGTCCCAACGACCAAGTTGGTCCAGTCGTCAGCCAGCGGTGACTGGCCAGGTTCCAACAATGGCCCATCTTCAGTTGGCTTCCAAGGACCCTCTGCGTTGGAGTCATCGCAGTAGGCAGCTCCAATGCGATGGGTCCCAGTTTTATCAACAGCTTCGTACATCATGAGCAAACCGTCGCGCCACGGAGTGATGCTTCGTGTCCCAATGCCGGAGCAATCCCAAGCCTCGTCATCGTCTTCGGCCCCTTTCATCAACAAACCACGTCTCTCCCAGCTTGCTCCTTCGTTGGTACTTGTGGCACCATACACTCGCCACTTTTGACCATCAAATGAATGGTAAATCATCTGCCACGGCTTGCTGCCATCATCTGGCACAATCACTCGTGGCCATGAGCAAAATAAGCCTTCGGATGGATCGTAGTCGAGCACCATTCCCAGTTTTTCCCAGGTTTGGCCCTGATCTGTGCTCTTGGCACGACCGATTCTCATGTGAATCCCAGCCATAGCCCCTTCCTCCAGTTTGGAGCCAAAGTAGAACATATACCAACAGTCATCAGATACACGAACAATATCGCCAATTCCAGTTTGGAGAGAATCAAAGTCGTTGGGATCATTGGAAGGTGCCAAGATGGAGCCCTTTTCCAGAGATCCTGCAACCTTTGTCCATTGGATACCATCATCACTCTCTGCGTAGCCATTCCAACCAGTCGGCAGAAACGGTTTGGTTCCCCCGACCCAAGCTCCATCGTGACCATAGTAGAACATTTTCCACTTGTCGTCTGGTTTTTCTGGAGGGAGCACCACAGGATATGCTGCACAAGCGGAGTCAAACTGTGTGGGCTCCTCAGAAGCGCACAGCACTTGCCCTTGAGGCATTGCCATTTGTTGTGTCCTTCTTGTCCTTTGCACATCAAATTGACGGCTCTGGTGAAAGGCTAAGGAGCCTACTGTCGTTACTGTCAACCAAATAAGAGTGCGAAGGATCATGGTGACTGGCTTCAGTTTTCAGTTTGTGAAACAAACCTTTGGGATTAAAATTCAACATCAGCGCAGTAGGGAAAGGGACACTAGTTTTCTGTATGTTACAGGTAGCGGTAGCGTACATGTATACCGTAGCATCACTGAGTCAGTACTGTACCTGTAATATACGGTAGCAAGTAAATGAATGAAGTCATGTCATACAGACTCTGCGAAATCCCAACAATGGTTCTCGTTTCCAATTCAAAAGTGTCTGTTTGGGGGAGCCAGCTTCATTTTTTCCCTCCGACAATGAATTTCAAACAATGATGCCTCCGCAAAATCATGGTTCGAAAGCTTCGCAGTTGTGTGCTATGCAAGGGCCGCTTCGTCTCAGTTTCTGGAACTAGTGAGCACTGCAAGAAGTGTCGAACGGGCAAGTCAGTTCCTATTCCGTCCTTTGGTGATGATAAAGAACAACAGACTGATATCAAGCAGAAGAGCATTGTATCGCGGGACAAGCGCGAGGAAACGCCGAGACGGGGGGGAGGAGAATGTTCCAGCGGTGGTCCAATAATCTCGGCCCCTCTCGCAACCGACAAGCCGACTACGGTTTCCCCGGTACAAGATCCAGCTGCTGCTGATCCAGCAGGAATCGAGACAACCCTAAGGACTTCTGCCATGCGAGATACCACTGACAATGACGCTGTAGACCATTCTGTCAACATACTGAGTCCTGTGAGAGAGCAGCAGAGCGCGGTTGCAGCTGAACCTGGCATAATCGAAATTCTAGACGAAGAAGAAAGTGTTTGCAGTGCAGCCGAAAGTGACCTATCAGAGAATCTGACTCTGGCTCAGGTGGCAACTGTTGCACTTAGCAACCAAGAAGAGACTGCGTCCTGCAACCAAGTCGTGACGCTCTCCTCTAGTGCAGAACTTGACAGATCTGAAGTCTTTGCATCTGACCATGGTGCGACGTTGGCTTCCGAGGAGCACCTCGATCTCAAACCTACTGGGCTAGCTGCCGCGGACCAAATACAGCGTCAGACTCCGACTGACCTGGCGTCAGCAACCTCTTGCTTCATTTGTGGATGTTCCTTTGACCGCATTTCTACAGGATATAAAGGCCGACTCAATCATATCAAACGATGTTCGAAGAAGCACGGTGTCACCGCATCTGACGTTAAGGTAAATGACGATGAAGAGCACTTTCAAGCCCCCAGCCCTGCTGGAAAAAAGGACCCCAATAATCCGTACACAAGACAAAACGACTCATGGCATGACGGTGCGGATCAGGACTTGAAGCTGGCTGGGAAACAAACAACGATGACAACATTCTTTTCTGCCCCGGCCAAGTCGCTTAACAATGTCCTGATGGCAGGAGCCAAGCGCGTGGCAAAGAGTGGGGACCTGCTGCTTGCTGCTGCCAAAAAGAAACAAAAGAGTGCTGCTACTGGGAACAAACGAGGCTTTGGAAGGAACTACTCCAACTCACCATGTCCCTATTACAAGAAGATTCCAGGAACCGACTTTGTGTGTGATGGATTCATGTATGCGCGGAGTGCCCTTACCAAGAATTACTTTCTGACACACTTCCACTCAGATCACTACGGCGGCATCAACAAGTCATGGAATGCTGGGATCATCTACTGCTCTCTAGGCACAGCGAACCTCGTAGCACAGCAGCTTGGTGTCGACAAGAAGTATCTCCACCCGCTGGGGATGAACTCACCTGTTGTGATTGAGAGTCAGGGTAAGCCCGTCACTGTGACGCTTTTAGACGCCAACCATTGCCCAGGAGCTGTCATGTTTCTCTTTCAAGTTGGTCGACGGCACATTTTGCACGTGGGTGACTTTCGGTGGAATCGAGAACGCATGTACCCCGATCTGAAGGATTTCTTTACCCTCAAGATCCGTCTAGATGACCTTTTTCTTGACACAACCTATTGCAATGAAAAATACTGCCTTCCGACGCAAGACGAAGCGATTCGAGCAGGTGTTGAGATGGCCACGCAAGAAATAGAGCAGAGTCGAAGAGCCAAGAAGCGGCTGCTAATGCTCTTTGGAGCCTATACAATTGGGAAGGAGCGAATCTATCTGGCTGTGGCGGAGAAACTTGGAATGAAGGTGTTCGTGGAAAAACCTAGGTATCGTATATTATCAGCGCTGGGCTGGCCTCCAGAAAAGATGAAGATGTTCACTACTGAGCGAAGCTCAACCTGCCTGTGGGTTGTTCCTCTTGGACACATCAACTTCAAGAAACTCGCCATGTACGTGGATGGATCAACGAAAGTCTTCAGTAGTCGATCTTACGACAAGGTTGTGGGGTTTCGACCCACGGGTTGGTCGCTGACAGGATGTAACAATGGCATCTTGAGCACACGCAGCAGCGGCATTTTCACTGTCCACGGTGTCCCATACAGTGAACACTCGAGCTTCCCTGAACTTGTGGACTGCCTCGATTGTCTGAAACCGAAGCGCATCATTCCCACAGTATCAGTCTCCAAAAGTGACGAGCAAGTAGCATTGCTGTTGAAGGAGTTGAAAAAGAAAAATTCCAGTGTCTAATACTTCATTAAATCTTTTCAAAATTATGATTCGATGCCAACTGGGCACGCCAGCGCCATGTGATTGACGAACGATAGAGACTTGAAGTTTTCTTGGTGTCGCAAGTGCACAGTCATCGGTGGGGCATCTTCCTCGCGAGATTTGTATTGAACCGAAAGGGTCGGAAATTCCTTTACAATACCAGGGTGGGCAGGAATCCCAACGAACTCTAGTTGAAAGGTTTTCGATTGCGAGCAGTCTAGTAGACCCTTCACTTTTCCACCAATGATCCAGTCCGTCTCGTCAGAATGAATCTTGTAGAGTAATTGGATGCTGTCGTCGCCATCGCTGCGCTTCGGCTTCGCGACACCACTGGCATCGACCTTCACAGAAAACGTAACGGGGCTACCCACCAAACCTTCTGATGCGGAGCACGTCATTTCCGCCTCGACTCTGTTTGCAACTGAGTATTCCTCGTCCTTTCGCATCTGATCGTACAAGTATACAAGGTCTAGTGATAGCACCTGATTGAACGTTTTGCCGAACTCATCTTGCAGCACAAGATGTAAGACAGGTTCCGCTTCCTCAGGCTCTTCATCTTTTTTATGGGAGCAATTGAAAGCCAACGATAGCTGTTCGCCTTCCGAAATGGCGTGTGTGAAGAGCTCCTGGTTCATGTCCCCGTCGTCCAACACTTGCAACATGGGAAGTTCGACCTTCCACTCTTTGATGGAGAATGGCACCGGAGTGTTGCAGTGCAAAACAACTGTGATCAGCGTCCTGTCTTCGGAGTACGAGTAAGATCGACACTCATCCACAGTAAAAGCAGGTTTGTCCAGCGTAGTCACCATCGCTTCGAGCGTTGTTCTCATGCACGGCGTTCCTTCATCCTGCTTGACCGTCGCTTCTTCGTAGCCCTTGTGATAGTACGACGTCATCACTCTCGCTTGCATGGTTTGAACAGTACCAGACGTCACTCCAGGACTTTCGTCCATGGTCAATCCCAGTCGCTGTTCGATCGATTTGATTAAGCGACTCTTCACGGAAGTTTTCAGAACAACCGTTCCATCTTCACCACATGGAGGAAGGTCAACAGAGCACGTCTCTACCCATTTATTCGCTGCTGGGTCGGTTCCTGGTGGCAGCACTTTGAGCCCATCAGAGCAAACAAGCTCGACGGTTCCTTCTCGGATAATATCTGATCCCGCGTTGAACGTGATTCTCACTTGCTGTTCTTGGCCGGGGATTAGGAAGAGTGGATTGAGTTCAATAGTCTGTGTAGGATCACTTGGGAGCACCTCCAGGGCCGAAAGGGGCTTTCGAAGGATGGCGCTATCATAATGAAAGCAGCCGTGTTTCCACTGCAACTGCACTGTAGCGAGTGTGAAAATCCCATTTGACATCGGAGTCCAGCTGAAACGATATTCATTGTCACCAGGCTTGATAGTGCTGTCGCTGTCGAGCAATTTCATGTTTGCAAATGCGTCATCGGTCGAAACCAACTCGCGATTGTGGAAGAGCTCCTCGTACTTTTCGAATCCTACGAGCAGGATATTGATTGCGTTAGCGGATATTGGTTGAGGTAGGTGACTTCTCACCGTCAATTTCACGTTCACCACCTCTCCGACTTTGCAGAAACACTTAGTCATCTTCTTTCTCACAAAGTTCAACAACATCGAAGACCTGCCACCAGATGTTGGTTCGATAACCACATCTGTTTCAAGGAAGGACGATATCCCGAGTCTAAGCGTTGCTACTTGGGGATGGCTCACCACGGCTTCAAAATCTTTCTGCAAGGCTGCCGCAGCCGCCACAGGTGCAACTTCTTTAAGATGTGGTCCGAAACATAGGGTTAGGGTGTTCAAGTACGCAGGAATCTTGCCTCTTGTTCGCTGACAGCTAGCCAATCGAAACAAGTGCCAAAAGTGGCATCGATCCCAGGCATCATTAGCACAGACCTCTACAATCGGAAGAAGAGCCTTGACAGCAGACTGGTAATCCTGTCGACTCATGTAGATCTCCGCGATTTCTGTTTGAAATCTTGATGCCAAACGACGCCTTCCAGCCAATCGATTGCACCTTGCAACAGCTCCAGCGAGTTGCAGATATCTGTTCTCGTAAGCGATAGCTGAAGTGAACACACCGTCTAGAAGGTCAGCGTCTCCTTTTGCTTTCAGAATTCGACGAACAGGAGACTCTTGCTCAGAAGCATCCGGTGCGTTGCGAGGAGTTTCACCCTCGGCAACCCAAGGTTCCCAGGGTTTCATCATATCAGCAGGTAGGCCAAACGCGATCTTCCGAATTGGATTCTCAAAACTCTCCTGCTCATCGCCGAGGCGGAGATAGCGTAGTCTTGCGAACTCGAGAAGCTCACCAACTTTTGATGCCATGCGCATCTCAACGTCTTCGACAGCAGGATCGACTTGTCTGTCGTTGCCGTCATCATCTCCTCTGAAAGCCGCCTCGTTCAGCTTGCTGAAAGAATACTCGGTAACTGCTTGATCATCGTTAATCTGCAAGACAGTGAAGAAGTTGTCGGTCGCACATTTGACGTCCCAGCAGAATTGCAACGCCCACAGCTCAGCTTCGTGCTTCCGCTGCGCTAGCTCTTCGTCAGACACCTCCTTTTCGACTATAACGCCGATTCCCTTTCCCTTCATTCTGTACATGTTTTGCACAAAGGAGTGGGAACGGTCAAGAATTTCAACGGGTGCCCCCAGCTGGAACAAGAGGCTCGTCTCTCGAGCGTACATGTATTGCAACACAGTTTGCTCCACAATACCAAGATCGGTCACAGCCCTGAGGCGTTTGCGGAAGCCGCTGGTGTCGCCAACGATAGCTAGAGCCGTGGCAGTCTCATCAAAGTGTTCTGATTGACTCTTGGCAGCTTTCTTTCTCCTTTTTTCCTTTTCTTCGTCAGTCTCCACAATGCTCTCATCGTCACCAGATGTCTCGGGCAAAAAGGCACGCAGCTCTTCATACTGTAATAAAGCCTCGGATGGTATCTGCATCTGCTCAAAAGTGAAGGCAAGACTCTCTTTCACAAGAAAGAAATGACCAAGATCAAATTTGGTGGTATTGGCATTCTTGCCCAGTTTGTTTGAAAGGTATCGCGTATTGTTGCTGTTGGCGCGGGCAGCGTCAAGTCTACGGAGCTCCTCGTCGTAGCGTTTGCAACGATCACGAAATCCACCGACAACAGCTGACCCCAACATTCGGAGAAAGCTGCTCCATTCCTGATTCTTCAGAGGGCTTGTGGTAACAGCGCCATCGATAGAATCCATTAAGGTTGAGAGAATACAAGTTCGTCCATTGGGAAAGTCGTGGCAAAACTTCTTGAAAATCTCCTTTTCGGTCCTGCTTGAGTGCGTTACGGGCCCGGGAGGGGGTGCAGCAGACGCATCGTCGGAGGTATCGAAATCTGTGGAGGTCAAGGCGGATCCAGTACTGTGTTGCGAATCCGAAGACATCTCGCGACTCGCAGCTGTCTGCATTTGTCGTCGCGCAGCTGCCATGCGCGATGCAATGGCCCCACCCAGCCGGTTCCCTCCCAAAATCCCATCACCACTGTTTGGTGCTGATTCCGGTTTGCTATTACGAAGAGGAACGTAGATAATGACGTATTGAGAACTGTAGTTGTTGGCTGGGTTTCTCGCTTTGGTGCCAGCATTGCGATTCGACGATCCTTCAATTTGACTGACAAAGGCCTGCAATGACGGTCGCACCTTCTGACGATAATGATCGATACTTTCGCATGCTGCAACATAGACATGACAGAAGGGTCCAGTGTGCCATTCGGCTGGATCACTCACTGGAGCTGCAGCTGATCCAGAAGTGCCAGCCCATGGAACTCCGGCATCGCCACTTGAGGCGTGACTGGTTCCATGGGACTGCGTAAGAACAGTACGAAGAGGGAGGCGTTCGATGTTACCAGGCGCCCCTGTGCGCGCGTGTTCGTAGGGAACCGAATGCAATGTGGTGCTATAGTCAGTCTCAAAAATCGATGTGAGTTTCTCATAGAGATTCAAAGTCCCGACTGAAGGGTCACCTGCCGTTCCCTTGCCTCCAAGCGGCGACATAAAACTGAACTTTTGTCCTGATGTAGGGGACTCAAGAGTAGATGCGCTAGAGGCAGTCGTAGGGTCGATAAAGTTGACTGCCACGTGTGAATGAGGCTGTCGTCGAGAGGCTTTATTGTTTGCTGCTCTGCTTCCATTCATTTTTTCCTTGAGTCCTTTGAAACCATTCGATAGACGGTCTCGCATACACTGTCTGGGATCTTCGATTGACTGTTCCTCTTCTTCATTGTCAGTGACCTCATTGGGAGCAGCATCAGATTCACTCTCAGCTTGTTCACTCTCACTAGGTTCTTCGGTTGTTGCCACTGGGTCTTGAGGTTTCTCCGCAACTTCCTCCTCAACTGTGTCTTCGAATGCCGCCTCGTCGGCCTCCTCAACCTCTCCAGCCTCTTCAGACTCGTCAGGAACGTCTTCGAACGTCTCCTCCTCCGTACTCATTGTCCCACGTCTCTAATCAGAGGGTTTGCTCTCAGTGAACAATAAGGGTGTGATGGACTCCGGTGAGTTGCGCCCGTAAGAGTTGCAATGATGCTACTCGCATCGTACTACGGCACTGTACAGCCGTTTCTACGAAGAAACCAACCAAAACCAGTCTCAACGCCAATAATGCCAGGCACCCGGACTTTGAACCATTCGAAGTTGTTCGGCGACTGTACGTGCTTTCCGGTACACAGTAGAAGTGCTACAGAAGCTACTGGTACTGTACGTGTCCTCACTCGAGGTGCGTCTCATTCATTCACGATTCTTCAAGAATCTTCGACAACCTCAATGCTAACATGTACAACGTAACATGCAAGGCATCTCATTGCCGCTCTCCTCGAATATAGTCATGATTGTATAAGCATTACAACCAGAGCTAACTGTAGACATAAGACGAGCATGACCTTTTCGTTCGAAATTTCCGAGACAGATCATGTCGACGACGACGAGGTGGAACAATTGATTGAGCGTCACTCAGAAAGAAGCGCTGGTGGAAGATATTTCAGAAGTTTGGGGTGTGTAGTGCTAGTATTGGGGGTAATCTTGGTGACCGTTCTGGTGGTAACTGTAGATACTGAGGAGCTTGCTGGTTTCTGGGGCCAAGGAGAAGAAGTTCATAATCAGGGCAAGGCTGAACACGATGTTAAGAATATAGAGGCGGCATCAAAAGAGACCAATATGACGCTCCATCCCTATTTGCTCTCCACTTCTGAGCCCACCTCCTTACCAACTGGGACAATAGCTAGTCCGACCGCCTCACCGACGGTTGAGCCGACTTTCAATCCGACGGCGGCGCCGACCAGCGCACCATCTGCTGAACCTACTACAGCGGAAGCTGTTCAACCTACAGCTGAACCTACAAGTACGTCAAAGCCATCTATTGTTGGCACTCATCAGGAGGTAGAAGGACCCAATTCGACGGACCAAACATTCGATACGAGTGATGGTGCTGGAATTTAGCGTCTGATGTCGATTGGGCAGCAATTCACTGACCTAGAGTCTGACAGACAACTAGGCCGTTGAAAGGTTGCAAGTTGAAGCGTCTGTGCAAGCGACGATTTTAGATGTACCTTGAAAGTAAACCAGTTTATCGTTGCATACAAGTAGAGTAGTTAGAACCAGGGTTAGTCTTCAAACGTCCGCGTAGCAAGGAGGGTATCAGTACGACACTACTTTTATCAAGATCACTATGTTATACAGCATAGACGATGAGATTCTCGACGAAGACGCAGTGTGACTCCACTTCGCCGGAAATTCCAACTTGACCAACTAGAAAAAAGACACAATACATACTTGCATCATGAAAGATCAGCATCTTGGTGAAGCCATGGGCACAGAGGCATCAGCTTACAGTCGTGAATCGATCGTCAAGGTAAGCTTTGCTTTCGTTGACCATTGCAAATTTTTTCCGGCGGTACTCAAGGTCTGGGAATGGGAATCCATGCCTGCTGTTGGGAGGAGTGCACGCTACTAGAGAGTAGGTGCGTATTTGTTTCTGATCAGTCAAGTTCTGGGTACGGTGTAGGGGAACTAAGCGTTGCATGCGTTCTGCAAAGATATGGCCACTGGCAAATCGCAAGACAATTTGCTTGGGTGTTCCATCATGGTCTTCCTTGTTTTCGCCATGTGCATAATCTGACATTGGTCGACCGTATTCGGGGATTTGCTTTAGGAAGACATCCCAAACACTACTCCACGAGTATTCACCATCCCTGCAAATTTCATCCAGAGAATCCAACGACGAGACGGAGAGTGGTCGTGTTCGGGATCAGACAGATGGTCGTTTACATCAACATGCCAATAAGTCGGCTTCGGCGAGTGACGAGCCTTTTTGTAATGTTTCTTCCACCTTGGAGAAAACTGGAGATGGAGTCGATGTCGTAACGCACCAGGATTGCTGCTGTCTCCATTCGAATTCCCTTTCGTACTCATCTTGCTTTCTGCTTGATGTCGTTCCAAGACAGAGGGTTAACTATTTGCCATCGTGCGTGAAAGCTGCTGTCAAATGTTCTCCGATTTGACCCACGCTTACTTTGTGTAGTAAGACTAAGACCTACAATAGAAGCTAGCTTTGGAAAGAGATAAAGTTGTCTCTGATATCTATGCGTCATCAACATTCCAATCAATGGGTTCGTGACCCATTTCCACCAGGGCCTCGTTGGCTCTACTGAAACACTTGCTTCCCATAAACGGCGAATTGGTCTTTGTTGCTCCCAGAGGACTGGGGTGCGACGTTTTGATCACAACATGATTGTTGTTGCGAACGGTTCCAATAATGTTGGTGGCCTTTTCAGACGCTGGTTTGCCCCACAACAAAAACACGAGCCCATCCTCTCGTTTCGCCAAGACTCGAATGACTTGATCGGTAAAGGTCTCCCATCCAGCCTTTTTCTTGTGACTGTGTGCCTCGCCCTTGCGGACGGTGAGTACGTTGTTGAGCAACAACACACCCTGTTTGGCCCACTTCTCAAGGTAGCCATGGCGAGGCATGCCGCGTGCATTGGGAAAGTTTGAAACGTTGGGGTCATTGGAGAGCTCCTTGTAGATATTTCGGAGCGACGGTGGAATGACGACACCTTTGCGAACACTGAACGACAGCCCGTGCGCTTGGCTGGGTCCATGGTAGGGATCTTGACCGACAATGACAATTTTAACGTCCGAGAGGGGCGTCCAATTGAGCGCTGTGAATGTATCCGCTGGAGGGGGGAAAACAGTATGCTTGCTGCGTTCTGATGCAACAAAGGTAGCGGTGCGTGCAAACGCTGGAGAGGATGTGTAACGACTTAGGGCTTGACGCCACGTAGATGCATTCTCGTCAGAACCAGCACCACTTGGGGTGGGGTGTTCCTCCAGATAAGAGAGCAGTTCGTCTTCCTTTGACAGCTTCTGCTTCTTTCCTCCTGACTCTTCTCCTTCATTTCTTGCTCTCTTGGGGACCTCCATGGTAGGAGAAGACTTGGAGACTTGAACTTTGGGGGCAAAGAAGGAGCTAATCATACCGCTTTGCTTGTTGACTTTTTGTGTGCAAAATTTGAAGCCAAACCTGACGATCTTGTTGGAGGGAAATTTTCGTGTCAATCGTTTGAATTTTGGGGTGATCCCTTACATACAGCAGAGTTAGAGATAGAATGATTCGCAGTGCTACTGTACATGTACAGATAGTGCCAGTACTGCTACATGAACGTACATGCACTCTTCCCTCTGGAGTATTCTCTCTAGATTAGAGAAAGGTTGAATGAAAGCCGATTACTTAAGGTATTGGACGACTGGAACGATACAATTTTGCTTGCATTGTTGATTGATGGTCATATTCGTTGAGCGACAGAAAATTCTCCAGGTGCGTTACCGTGTAGTCTACTGGATGACTCCAGCCTCGTTGCGAAGCTTGTCCAACAAAGCATCCACGTCTTCCACCATGATTCCCTCCTTTCGGGGAGGTGGTTCGAATACTTCGAGAACTTCATTGCGAGGACTGAGATCAATCCCCATATCGTCTGCTTTCATTGTGTCGACTTTCTTCTTCTTGGCCTTCATAATGTTGGGTAGGGTCGCATAACGTGGTTCATTGAGACGCAAGTCACAGGTGACCACGGCGGGAAGCTCTGCTTGAATTGTCTCCGTACCCGCGTCTGTTTCACGTTCCACCGTCATGCTAGAACCGTCCGTCTCCAATGACGCGGCAAAGGTGACTTGCGGCCATCCCAAGAGTCCCGCCAACATGGGGCCAGTCTGACCACAATCGGAGTCAATTCCCTGCTTTCCCAGCAATACCAAGTCACTTCCTTCTTGTTCTGCAACTTTCTGGAAGATTTGAGCAATCGCATAGGGCTGCAACTCCATATAGTCTGTACGAAGATCGGTAGAAACGTGAATCGCCCGATCGGCGCCCATGGCGAGTGCCGTACGCAGCGTTTCGGTACACTGTTTGGGTCCAATGCTCACGGCAACGACTTCATCAGCCTTCTTGGCCTCCTTCAAGCGCACTGCCTCTTCGACGGCAATCTCGCAAAAAGGATTCAGAGACATTTTGATGTTGTTGAGATCGACGGTATTGTTCTGAACTCGCACTTTGACGGCATAGTCGACGACTCTCTTTACTCCAACCAGAACTTTCATTGTAAACACTTCTTCTTTGTAGATGAGACGTTGCTCCTTGTGTTGTTGTGCAATTCGAAATTGATTGATGGGTTAATATGCTTGAACACATTCGCCATTGGAAGCACGGGTTGGAAGGATACAGGTGATGCTTGGGGGATTGCGAACTCACGATCGGTGTCAAATTGCCGACGAGGGTTCTCATCAGTACCGCATGACGTCGATTTCCAGTAGCTTTTCGTATAGTTACGTCACAGAGTATCCAACTCCCATGCGGTGCATGTCTCTGAGGAGTGATGTCCCTCACATTTTCAACATTCTTTGATGAACGACAGACCACCGAGTATCGACCATGATGGCACTGGCAAGGCGCAGCCGCTCCCTTGTCGTTCTCCTCACTCTTAC